>CAJQZN010035913.1:0-17370 GCA_907164685.1 Colias eurytheme | reverse complement strand
GGTCATTCTAAAAATACATATGTATATGTATAGAAACGATCTTCATGGGACTCGAGTTCTTTACATAGTAGGTTTTCTCCTAATTTCTTTCTTTTTTTATTAATCTCATGCACTCAAATTCTACGAGTTTTATGTCTTTTCAATGTTAAAGTCCACAATAATATTTCTTCTTTCTCTGACTCCGATAACGAAACATTTTGCTTCGATCGTGGCTTCTTGACCACATTCTTGACTGACTCGTATGAGGTTTCGCCGATGCCGGTTCCACTAATCAAACTACACTTGATCACAGCGGAATTCATCTAGCGGTTCCGCGGTCATGGTATCGCAGCGGAGGTGTGCTACGGGCGTCATAGATTCATTTACATTATATTATGAAAATTAAATATAAACGAGAATTATGAGGAACAAGCTAACAATTTGTTCTCATCCTAACTACTCTTTGTTCATATTTTTTTTCTTCATAAATTTACTGACCACTCTTTGAAGCATGACCGGCTTCACTCTCAAAAGATTTGTAAAGAACCATGTAAGAGCGTATACGCACTATGCGGGTAGCCGCATTGCCGCAGACCGCACAGTGCGCATAGAAATGAATATTACGTACATAATTATGCTTGCGGTCAGCCGGACGGCTACCCGCAATGCGGCTACCCGCATAGTGCGTATACGCTCTAACACCACCACCAGTGTTACTAGTGTCCATGGGCTATCTCTGCCATAAATCCCCATCCCACAATCCTATCCTTTACACTAACCTGTAACCCGAACCACTTGAACTCCGCAGTGACGAGCTTGTATCATGTCATGAGCGGTTTCACTCACAAAAGAGTGGATTTACTTTCATGTAACACCGTGTTACTAGCGTCCATGGGTAGTACTAGGTGACCACTTAACATCGGATAGACCATAAATCCCCATCCCACTATCCCATCACTCTTCACTCACCTGTAGTCCGAACCACTTGAACTCCGCAGTGACGAGCTTGTAGCACGTCATCACCGGTTTCACTTCGCCCTTCCAGTTGGGTCCAACAAGCGGCCCGCGGCCCGTCTTGTTCGACTTGAACTTGGTCGGGTCCGTCTCCGGCTTGTAGTCCGCCGGCGACATGGGATCGTTCGCGATGTCGATGTTCACAACTTCGCGCGTTTTTAGCTTCTCCGGCGGCAGTTCGTGTACCTGGAAGCGTGGAAGCAATATGTTATACTTCTGTAGAATAGAAGAATGTGTCAGGGATTTGAAAACTTTTAAGTTCCATTGAGTAATAATAGTACACCAAAAGCGGGATACCCCGTATATTTATGGCAATCATTACAATGTACTGCATTATGTACTTTTAAAGCGATATTGCTGTAAATGTATGTTAATAAATCTGAATTCATTAAATGTATTTATTATTCTTATAATATTATGTTTATTTATATGTATAATCTGAACTTGGTTTTAAATTTTAATGTAAAAAAGAACGAATTTGTGCTTCTTACGTCGATTTCAAGGTCAGGGTAAAGTGTGTCTCATTGGTCAATGGAAATTTTATTTTAATATTAACAACCAGATTTAACGTGTCACCCTGATCGTATAGGTTAGTAAAAAATACATAATAAATTTTACGATGGCCATAACCTGCGTATATGTTATTTTTGTTCATGTATCTACGTAAGTCGGTTGTGAAAGAATATAAGATTTGATATTGAGTCATATTGTAAACGATTGGCTAATACTTTAAATCGCAAATGATTCATTCTAAATATAAAACTAAAAGATATTTTTTTATGTATTCAAAACAAAGTGATGTAACCTTCCTTGTTGTTAGTCTTGCGTTATGTGTCAGCGTTCTAACAGACGAACGGCAAGTTGTGAACGGCAGAGGCTACTTCAGCCGTCGCCACTTGCCACATGTCGACGGCAGTCGGCGGCAGCAGTTAAAATGGAGGCAAAAACGGATATCGTCAAACGCTGGCAGTCTGCCGTCAACACAAAACTGCAAGCGTCGCCACTTGTCGACGGCTACCGTCGACATATTGACTGCAGCCGCCGACGTGCCGTCGACATGTGGCGACGGCTGAAGTAGCCTCTGCCGTTCGCAACTTGCCGTTCGTCTGTTAGAACGCTTACTACTTTAAATCTAAGGAATTAGGAAAATACCGTACTGTAAAATATACACTTGAGTTATTGTTATAATTTATAGTTTGAAAATGTGTTTTTTTCAAGCATTCCGAATAAACTACTCGATTGGATTTGCCGTGCTTTTCGAAACGTAACGGTATTCAATGTTATTATTGCATATTGCGATTACATCTTATATGTTGCATTTAGCGATTGTTTTTAAAACTGAAGTAAACCGAGCGGGTCGCAGCCTTGTGAACAAGTGTATGACGTCATAGTGTGAACAGTTGTCAGGTGTAATCGTATTTGTTATAATTAAAGACTTGTCGATCTCGATTGTATAGAAAAAATAAAGTACATACTTACATATATTTAAAAATAGGTAAGGTATCTTAATTCCACGATTCTATGAAACACGCATAAGTATCTACATCTTTCCAAATTATTATTTTCCTGTTAAATTATTAATATCGTAACTAAACACAAATACAATGTTATTACCAGGTAAATGACTAACAAAAAAATCTTTTATAAAAATCGACAATTCAGATAATAATTTTCCTGTAATCTGTTCCAGTTAATACAATTCATACCACGCTTTTTCCACATGTATATTTTTGTAAACAAACAACTACCTACCTACAACGTCAAGGTTACCTGCTATCATTTCACGTTTATATGTTCTTATCACTGATTAATAGATTTAATATTACTTTATTATTTCCCATAGAAACAACGCGTGTTTAAAAGACCTATATTCAGGTTCATTAAATGTTTGAATCACTGATAAATCGATAATAATAGATACATCGCTAGTCGCTACGTAGATAAAGCCGTCCATTGTACATCTTTAGCATACTGTATAATAGACTAGAGTAGATAATTTTTGAAACAAAAAAAAAATCAAAATGAATACAAAAGTTGTAGAAATTTTAATTACCTACAACTTTGCCATTGAACTTTTTTCTGTAGTACTTGTAGTTTTGTCGGAAATCGAGAGAAACCATTTTTTTCTCTTAAAAGCTCCCCCCTCCCACTTCCCGAACTCGGATTGACCGTAATTTATTTTTCCTTTTATTTTCATCATATTCCCCTCCTTTTCTAATGGGTTTCATCTGACTGCGATTTTTTTATCTTTTCATTATTTTTAAAGGCTTCTACCCCAGTCTATAAGTGATCTGTGTCTATGTATGTACATACATACAATAGAGAGTATTCATGTATCCAGTCTAAACATTAACATTACATTATTTTACATAATATAGAGAGCGCATTTGTATTGTGTATGAAATTTTTGAGTTAATTTTAATCAGCTTAATTACTGTGAAAAATTAAAATGTCTACAATTTTCTATTGATGCTAGAATAAGAATTTTTTCTCTCCTCATCCCTAAACAACGAATTATCTCCAGCAAGACTCCATTTACGCTACACGCAAAAACTTGTGATTGATTGATAATAGTAAAGCACAATTCGTACATATATGTACATACAAAAACAAGTAAATACATATAAACATACATAACAGTTTACGGAAGCTAGACCTTCGCTCCCAAGATCCGACGACGCGTTTCAAGGCACTTAGCATCATTACTACCATTTACTGTGTTACGTAATTGATTTAATTACACCTTAAATGGTAAAATACTTTAGCACGCTATTTCTGCTACAGTACGACTATTTTATTTCTAGAGCGAGTTATAGATAACAATAGTCTAGTATAGAATTATTGTATTTAAATAATGTTAGTAGTATATTATTATTAAGTTTAGTACATATACACTTATACAGTCTGTAATTCCTACAAAACACCATTCCATATTACGAGCCAATAGTTCAAAAATCACCTTTCCATTAGACTTCAAAACACGTGTCGATAGTGGCGATAACGTGAAACAAATATATCATACTAAAACCATTTTTGACTTGCGTATGCTGTATTACAACTTATTTTATATTTATATTTAACAACTATCAGTTGATACTGAATAAATCATCTCCGTCTCATTGAGGTATTTAAGGCCACTTGACCTATGCATTTTTGGGTTAATTTGCTCTTAATGTTGTCAATTTTGTTCAATATGCCATATGATAGACCGCCTATCCGCCAAGTTCAGTTATTTTCTTTTACTATACATATAATTTTGAACATAATATTTATAGGAAATATAAACTAGAACTCATGAAAGTTTCCTGGCCTAGAATACTATTTGTCTTAATACAACCGGTTTATTTTACAATATGCGATTGAAAGATCTTCAAAAATGTGTAGATATGCAAGATTTTGAGTTACAGCTAGATGAAAAAGTATATTAAATTTCCCCAAGCTTTGTAGAATTATAATAACAGCTTAACTCTGAAAATGTTTCTCTAGCAACTAGCAACGTAAAATCAAAATATTCATATTATATTTGTCATAATATGACCTCCGTAATTCAAATATTAAGGTAAGAAAAGACGACGTCAGTCCAAAATTCAAATTTTAATTTCAAAGATTTTAAATATTATTAAGTTAGTAAAGTAGCTAAGCAATAATTTTCTTTGTGTAATAATTATCATGAAAAGCGTAATAAACATCGTTTATTAGCATAGTTTTTATTGGAAACTTTATCATTTTCGTCACCATACATTATAGATTTATGTATTTATTAAAATTATTATCACATATTATAAAATTAGGTGCTGTTTGATGCCATTTGTGTAAGGTGTCTAAATATATTATTTTAGCATCCATATGAAGAACAAACAAAAATTACAATCAGATAGCGTTGGATGCAATTTATTTATTTTAAATAAAATTTAATTATATATTTAAGGATTTCCGTAATCTGCGTATCCCAAGGTACAGTACGATTCACGAAAGATGACCACAAATGGCGGCCGTCTGCGCACGTACACTGATGAAGAAAAGATTTTTTGGTTTGACATAACCAGCTGCAGCGTTTACACAAAGTATTTAACCAGCATTAAAATATTATTTTGTCTTAAGTCTTTTCTTCATGAGTGTACGTGCGCAGACGGCCGCCATTTGTGGTCATCTTTCATCGTACTGTATTTGTTACTATCTACAATAAGTATAATTAAAAAAAAATCAACTAGCAAAAATATTTCTCATATATATAATTATTTTAAGCGTTAAACTCAAAGGTTATAATCCTTTTATCCTAAGGTACATCAAATAATTAAATAAAACGTGATGTGTTTATTATTGTTGTTTTGATCAAAACGTAAAAGTTGTTTAGGTTTTATTCAATATACTACAGAGATGTTATCACCCGCGCGTTTCGTACACTACACCGTATCAAAGGTTTTTTTATGTAATCATTCAGTAATGACACGCGTTATCATCTGATCATAGATGCCTTTTGACCTTGTGTACAGATGACGAAGAAACAAAAAATCCACAATAAATCCCTTCATTCACTAATGGAATATAAAAAAAAATATAATGTTTTAAGCTCCATTATTAACCAAAAACTAGCACTGGCTTCTTCATAGCTTCTTATATCACGGATCATCTCGGTCAAAGCCAGGGCAATCAGCTTTTTAATAGTGAAAATAAACTCGGAAACCTCTCTTGAAAATTATTGGACTGCTATTGAATGAAAAAAAGAGCGTGTACGCCGAGCAAGTGAAACCTCTTTAGCAAGATTCAAAGATACCAAAATCGTCCTCCATGACGTGACGGTATTGCCATGACGCAATCTTGAAATTTTACTCTCAACGCTCCCAAAGAAGTTTCACTTCAAAAAATATTTAAATGTCAGTTTTAAATCTTTTTTAACGCGTTTAGCACGTATTAGAAGTGAAACTTCTTTAGCAAGATTCAAAGATACCAAAATTTTCGCATTACTCCATGACGTCACGGTATTGCCATCACGCAATCCTGAAATTTTTACTTTCAAGTTTCAACGCACCTAAAGAAGCTTCACTCTAAAAAAATATTGAAATGTGGATACTCTGAATTTGTTTCACTTCAAAAAATATTTAAATGTCAGTATACAAATAACCTAGGTACCGATAAAAATAGCCGTAAACTTTTTCACGGGCAACAATCGTGGGTCGACAATTAGCCGAAGTTTTTACTGCATGCTTTCACACGAAATGGGTCAAGCTTCCGCCCCAAGATTTGATAAAAGATTTAACTGCTGGTTTAAAAGGGACCATGGTTACATTATTGTGTGTAGATTTTGTTAAACTGTAGGAATTCCGGATTTATTTTCATCGACTGTTCCAGTTTTATTTCAAACTAGTATTCGTTTGACCCGCGTGGCTCCACTACTGTTGGTCTTAGCGTAATGATATATGTATGTATACTTGTATAGCCTATAGCCTTCCTCGATAAATGGGCTATCTAACACCGAAAGAATTTTTCAAGGTTCCTGAGTTTAGCGCGTTCAAACAAACAAACTCTTCAGCTTTATAATACATATATTAGTATAGATTCTCAATCTACAGTAAAGATATCAATATGACGATTGCATTAACTTTAAAAACTCGTTGCCTATGACAATATGAAGAAATACAGACATATATACTATCATATACCTAGTAACCATGATAGTATATATATACATATTATCTTTCTAATACAAATGTAAATAAGAACAAACGTTTTTTCACTTTCACTTATTACATTTACTCCGTAATACCCCAAAAGATTGTGCTTCCCACAATATTTTCCTTTCAAATCAGATATCACGGTAAACCGGTCCTTGTTAAATCCTTTCGCTACTTTCCTCTTTTACTTAATTAAAATTAAGAATACAATCAACTTTTCCTTAATTTCAACGAAAACCTTGATACGGAACAGTAATTAAGTTTCTTATCAAATATTTTTATCGTGTACATAATAATTAATATTATTAAATTATCTTTACGACTACCTAGACGTTGAGGAGGTACCTAGTGTATGAAAAACTAATTAACATATAATTTTCTTTTTCCAGATTTCGTTTGTAGATTCAATTTTAAATTTATAACCTTGTGAATAAATTATAAAGGAGCCTCGGTAATTTTTAATGTCACTTTAAAATTAGTCATTTTGTAGATATTAATAAAATTGCCGTTTTTTAAAATTATTATTTTATTTCTGTCCTTGATTTTTTTAATGAGAAATACATTTTCAATTTGGAGGTTTCACTTTTCCATTTTGTTGTTAAAATATTTTTGTAAAACAAGAGCAATACCAACTTAATGATAGGTATTTCGTTATGAAAAGACTTAAAATAAAATTACAAAAAGAAGTTGTAAAAAAATGTAACACTTACATTGTATTGGTCACCGGCGTCAGGTAAATGCAGGGATTCTATGCAGATTACGAAGTTCTCCTTCATGTATCCGGGATTCTGAAAATAATTTCATTATATTATTCTGGAAGCGAAAGCACTCCCACTTCATTGAAAATTCAAAGGCTCGAGTTCTCTCGTAAAAAAGAGTCTATCAATCGAAATCTTTCTATTTTTATACATCATTCAAATCACGTATCTATTCGTAACAGCGAACGAAAATATCGTAATAAAAACTGCCTTATTCTTGAACTAAAATGTTGAAGATACAACTACACTTAAACCTTCATAAAAAGCATGTACCTGAGTACAGTAAAAAAATTTACTGACAATAATGATGATGCAAATGCTACACATACACGTACACCTAATTAAGTGGTATCTACATATTCGAAATTTATATATTAATACGAATATGTTGTAAGAACAAGGTAAGTAGCCTATCAATATCTTTACTACCTATCTCAAAAGCACAATTCAATTAAGTTTAGAAACGTGCAGTACATACTAAATATTTCATATACCTATGTATGTAAAAATCTCTACCCAAAGACATTCAATTTCATTCTATACCCATAGGGCCAGATGAATTGAAGACACGTGCGAAGAAACATAGTACTTTCTCGTTCTAGAGCGAAATCTATTCTTATTATGTATTGAAAAAATATTGAACACATTATAATATGTATTAAAAACACTTATAAAAATGAAAGTCATACTCTTACTTATACTTATAAACCACTCATTACTATTTCAAAACATCATTATTTTTCAAAAATTTAATTTTATGTATAATATTTAGAAATATAATATTTTTTTTAAATATAAAATGAGCTATCTTTTCGCATTGATCTTATCGTATATCGTAGTTACACAAACGTGACTTAACAAAATTGTATAATATTTATTTGTATTACGAAAATAACGATATAAAAAGTTGCGTATACATAACTTTTTATAACATTATAAGATGTTAAGATTATAATTAAATTAATGGCATATTTATTTTTAACATCTGACTACTAAAACGTGTTCAGAACTATTAAAACGCCAAAAGTATAAAGAAATAGTCGACATAGACATAGTTGTTTTATTTACACTCGACATGTACATACGGCTTTATACGACACGCGATGCGAATAATTGGCCCAAAATTGCAATATACACATTACACATGCCTATAGTACACAATATTATATAGCACAAATTGCAAACAGAAGGCATAGATAGGGCTGCGGACACTAATAAATCAAAACTAACTTATTTATAAAAATTAAAAACATGAATGATACTGATTAAGGAATCGATTTTGGAATGTTTATAGTTATGATATAATAAAGAAATTTCTACTAGCAGTTTTCATAAATTAATTTCGTCTGTTTGCATATTATATTTAATATAAATGTCCTATTGGTGTGGAGAACAATGAATAAACGGGAAAGCAAGGAATGGCAGCCCTAATTATTATAACTGGCTCGTGATTTGAATCAGTATATTATAAGCTAGACGAAAAATAAATTGCGACTCTATCTGCTATTGAAATATAATTATTATATTGTTCACAACAAGTGGTCTACATAGGAAATAACTATAATATATATAAATATAAATAACTAGCTAGAATTGACAATTGACATCATCATTATTATAAGCCCTCATAATATTATGTCTTACTGCTCCTATGAGGGTATTGACGTTAAAACCTAATAAACCATAACTGCCGTAACCTAGAAAACAATGAACAAATTCGTATAAAAACTTACCGTAAGAACAGTTCGGCAGTATGGGTAGGCGTTCCATGCTTCTTCGTGCACCTCCAGGGATCCCTTGGGCGCAAGTAGCCTGATGAATGCGGGCACCTTTGACGCCAAATGGTAGATCTTATACGTGTATTGCCCAGATGAATATTTCCCCCCTAAAACACCGATTATTTTAGAGTCATCGTACATGAATGAATATTTATCAGTTAGATTATGTTATTTTTTGAAAAATGTATTAATAAACGAAAAAGGATTATATATCAGTTGAACTAATCGCGATCATTCATGAATACTTTTAATGAAATGCAGGGATAGTGATAAAGTTTTGCGGCTTTTGTAGACACAACTTCCGGATTTAAAATCGTTATCATAAAAATACTGTTTGAGTATTGAGATGAGTCATTGATAATTGAACTCGATAAGATTTTTCATGTAGTATTTTGGTCTTTTATGTTTTAATGTTAAAGAACAAAAAAAAAACAAATCCAAATAGAATTTGCAATAGATATTGCAAGAAATTTAATAGTACATAGTATGATTATTTTTGTTCCTTAATTTCGGAGAGAATTTAAAAATAAACCTTTTCTTTGAGAATTTTGTAACAACCTTGTCGAATTGCTCAAAAAAAAAAATTGGCGAGGTATACAAGACGAATACAGAATCATTATGACAATGCAATGTTGTAGAATTTAGGATCGATCCCTGAATCGCACTATATTCTCCATTAAATTCAACCGTTTAATATTTAAAGTACTCTTTGAATAATACCTAGGGGCTAGGTTTTTTTTATAATCCAAATTTAAAACTAGACGCACGACTTACAGAGTAGCTACCTAGTAGTAGTCAAAACACAAATTCAATAATTGTGTACATGTAATACAGATGAAAATATAATGTAGAACAGTACAAAGACAATCGCAAGGAAGTAATAAAGGGTTTTAGCCACACCTATCCAAACATAGCCGCACTTGTGTAAATTGGTACTTGACGTCACTGGCGTAATCTTGCTAAAAATTGATTTAGCGAACAATTCTTGTATTCCACAATTTGCAGATTACAATTTTGCAACAGAATTTATAAACGTTTACTAACTTGTTTTAATCTCATTCGTAATATTTTATAATAATTCCTAATTTAGAGAAATTAAGAAATACTTATATTAATTCATAATATACTCTGTATGTCTATAAAACGTTAGTGATAAAAATACGATACTAACAGCTAATGCTATATGCAAGTATCTATATTGTACATTAATAAAATACTGATATATTAACTGGACATTTACTACTGCAATATTAAGTAACTATGCATTGGGATATTGTGTAACTGTAAATTATTATTTCTCAAATCCACATATATTTTTGAAACAATCACATAACCAGAGCACATACTATGATGATAATAATATAGTTAAAATTTTGAATTAAATTGAAACGTAGGTACAGGGCACAGGCTACATGTATTGTTCTATACAAGGTCTGTTTAGATATCAATGTAATGCCTAAAATAAAATCTATTGTAATTTTATAAACAACAGTGATTTGACCTTAGAATGTATGTACAATATTTTTATTAAAAAAAAATTGTTTATTAGGGTGTAACTCATTTTGATATAATGTAACCGGCGGACAATAAAAACGATTAGGAAGTATTTTTTTTACGTACCTACCTATTTTGTTCGCTAAACAGTAAATCCTGATATTGTATAGGTACTAGTTATAAGATATATTCGACTGAGTTTATTAGATTGCTATTTAAAGTACATACATATCACAGCTAAATCTATTTTAAATTGTGATTTCCTTTAAACCAATTTGTCCTACATCGCAAAGTACTATTTAGTTTTGATAAACTAAAATAAACTCAAATTACTGAAAATACGATACCCAGATAATACAAAACGTATGCTACTATAACACTACGTACAATTAACTCAATGTTCGCTTATTTACCGTCGTCGAGACAAGGAGGACAAGTAGTACATTCCGAAAAGCTCGCGTGGCCATCGTACATCTTAGAACTTGCAGCTCTATTACTGTTGTTCGCTAGAAAATTCGCTATTTTAGTCCTAAATTCGATACAATTTCATTCCTATGCTGCAATCCCATTAAGATATCAAATCCTATCAACAACTAATAGGTGTGCAATGTGCATACTGCAGGCATTTATAGCCATAAGCCATTACATAAGGCTACACGACTGCTCCTTACCTAAGGAATTATGTAAAGTATTTTCTCATTCACTCAATGAATGAATGAATTGATACCTACACAATTTACAGACTATTATTAAATTGTGCAGAAGGATCTATAGAGCGTTTATCGTTTGTATGCTAGCTAGTACCATTGTAGAGTAATTTAATTATTCAAATGATATTACGCCCATTGTCAGCATAAAAATGTACTTATGTATGAATTCGAATGTTTGTATGGATGTAAAGACGAATGTTTATTTTTCACGCTATATCTACTTTTATTTTAACTAACATTACGGAATAAGCTCATAGAGTCATAGACAAATTATCAATTATGGCAATGACTATGACACAGGCAGAATCAAACGTATTTATTTTGAGCAAACTTAAAATGCATTGAAATAAAATATAATAATTAATACATAAAATTAATATAGGATGTAGGTATAATAAATTACTATCACCGATATGATATCTTAAATCTTAATATAACTTCGCTATAAATGAAAAACATATTAACAAATATAAAAGAGTTTTAAAAATGTGAGACATTCCAACATTTGTGAATGATTTCAATGCTTATAGCCATAAATTTTCATCTCATTCAGGCTATAACATTATGCTTATGCTCGTATTAACATTCCGTCTAACTCATACTCACAAAAGATGCAACATACATGAGTAATATAAATAAAGGAAATAGTTATTATTATTAAAAGCCTTTTAATTGCCGAATCTAGTAGTTTAGTATGAAAAGAACCTTAGTTTTAATTTAATTCGTGGTCTCTATCTCAAAGCATATTTCATCCTGCACATTCAGTCACTATTTAAACAGTTGTATGTGGAACAGTTAAATCGACACAAAAACAATCCATACTAATATTATATATGCGAAAGTAACTCTGTCTGTCTGTTACTCAATCACGCCTTAACTACTGAACCAATATATTTTGATACCCGAGAAAGGACATAGGCTACTTTTTACCCCGGGAAATAGGATAGGTTTTATCCCGGAAATCCCACGGGAACGGGAACTATGCGGGTTTTTCTTTGACTGCGCGGGCGAAGCTGCGGGTGGAAAGCTAGTATGAAATATATCGAAATAAGTGCTGTTTAATCGGTGTAGGTAATAAGTATACGAACGATATTTTACGAACTGTATTGAAAAGTTTAAAAATATTTTTATATACATTTGTTTAGCACAATTTAGCTTTAAAATGTTTACACATAAATAATTACAGAGCGTTGGATAAGTGAATATAAGTCGATAAAGATATGCGATAAGATTATACGTTTTCACATGTCTTATCGATTTTAATCAAAATATAAATGGTCTGAACTGATAAATTGTTTGTAATTTTAAATGGTGTGCTTTATATTTTGCACTAAAGCATTGATATGATACATTGTGATAATGCTTTAGCTGCAGATGATACACGCACAGGAAAGTGTACTCAAGTGACTTACACCGGAATGAAACCTACGATTATTATACAAAAATGTATATGTACCTACTTTCATGGTTATTTTAAGCTGAAAAATTAGAACTGTGTAATGCGGAAACCAATAGCTTGTAAGAAATTTTTCATTGGTAGCAGGTTTATTTTTCACAATTCCATATTATGAAACGAGGATAGGATCTATTATAAAATTTACAAAATTATATATGAAGTATTAATTATAATAATGATTTGTGTTGTCTTACCGAGAAGAGGGTAGTCCTTGAATGGTTCATTCTTTATAACTTCTATTCCTTCGCCGCCGCCGGTTTCATTTTTGGACACCTCCGCCACGCAGTATAACTGTGCGACTTGATACTACGAAAAATATACAATTATAAAGAAAATTGAATGATGTATGTAAGTACTTTACAAATACACTTTGGGATGGTCGGGATTTATCGATCTTCAGGACATTTCGATCAAATAACATATAACTTCTTATAATAATTGTTTTCTACATAATATGGCAAAAAATCTGTATAATGTATCTTTCGAACAGTAATTAACAACGTACAGGACAAGAGATACTTGGTAAAAGGTACTTTGCGTTTCTTTTCAATGGGAAACTGTTTAATTTATATAAAAAGCTGTTTTTCGATATTCTAGGTTTATAAATAAAGCTGGTGAATGAAACACTGTTCGTTTTCGTAACATTGGTATATATGTTATAGGCAAACTCCGAAGCTCCGGCGCTCCTAGGTTGGACTGGTCAATCCTCAGGTCAGACTGAATGACTTAGTCAAAGCCCAAACAAATGTAAATTTTCGGCCTTTGACTAAACAATTTTCGTCAAACCTGGGAGAGACTAATTTGGTCAGGCAAACGTCAAAACACAATTTTATTAAATCGGGGTTTGACGAGTCAAACTCCGATATAGGTATGAAGTGTCTTATCTTCGTATATTTGGAAGCATTTTATCATTTAAGCAGCTTTCAAGTCTTAAGAATCGCTTAACTCTGCCAGTTCTGACACCTGATTGGTCAGCTTACGTGATTTTCACTTTTATATTTGAGATGCTTTGAGAGAATGCCGTGTGGCATTAGGCCCGCCTTTTGTACGATGTGCAATAAAGTATAAAATAAATAAATAAATGCTTTGGAATATACGGAGGTTAGTTTGTATAAGATTAAGTATAAAAAAATAACATTTTTAAAATGTTGATGTTTATTGTTTTAATAATTTCTTAAGTAATTAAAATGAAAAATTAATCATTTTTCTGACATGGTGAGGCATTAACTTTAATGTTAATTGTTTTAATAATTTCTTAGGTAATTAAAGTGACAAATTAATCATTTTTCTGACATAGTGAGGCATTAATGTTAATAGTTTTAATAATTTCTTAGGTAATTAAAATGAAAAATTAATAAAAAACTAGTTGATGAACGACATTTAACGGTCTATAGTCTCGTTGATGAAAAATGCGTCGAAGACCCATTCCTAGTCGGAACACCGCGGTCCGCGAGAGACATTATGAACCTGTTTAAACATGTTCAGATCAACGTTTGACCGAGAATTGCAGTCGCTTCTAGGATTGACTAGGCCAAAACCGATACAGAATAATTTACTTTCAACGTTTGACTGAAAATTTAGGAGCTCCTGGGTTTGACTAAAAATACTTCAGGCAAAGGGCGAAATTGAAATGTATTTCGGGGATTGCCTGATGGCTTTGGCCAAACCTAGGATAAACCAGTCCTTCCGCGAAGAGACTGTGTATCGGACTTTGACTATAACATATACATATTTCAATGATATCTATTGCAATTAGTTTGCCTTATCTATTAAATAGCCACAAATCCAAGTTATGACTACTATACATATATGTACACTGTTTTAAAAAAAGTTATCTCTGTTGATTTTGATAAGGGATCATATAATAAATAGGTAGATTCAACAATAGACACTTTATCAATAAAACTAAAATTGAATTGTAAACAAAATTGAAAATTTAAGAATACAATATTACAGTTATATTATAACGTACTCATATTATAAGTAAGTACGTTGTCGTACAGTGTACGACGAACACGAACAAGGTTTTTGAGAATGACGCAATAGAGTCAAGCATATCATTTAAAAAAAGTACGACTTAGCATATTATATCTGTATAACAAGTTTTTTTTTTCACATAAACTAACTATGTAATATATATTATTATTATATTAATAAAGAGGATCAAGTTATTCACAAAGCACCAGTATAAAACAGGTAAAGAGCGTTGTATTGTAAAGTTATAGGCCTATAGGGTAGTGAGTGAAGCATTTAAAGTTGCCATAAATAAATAAATAATTCAGGACGATTTTCGCACACGGCACGATCTTATCCTATACTAAGCTTTAAGTCATGGAAACCAAATTAAAAAAAAATACTTAAATAGATAAAATATTAACACCCAGACACAGAGTAAACATTTATGTTTATCACACAAATATTTAACCTGGGTGGGAATCGAACCCACCATCTCTGGCTTGGAAGGCAGTGTGACAAATATAGCCAATCGGTCAGTTATATAATTAACGGTGCACAAAATATGGCCTACATGCCTACATCACATAACATTCGCGGAGATAAGACCTTGACCGACTGATGCGGCGGCCGCTAGCTCGTTGGCTAACACAACTCGACTTTTTGTCAATGGCCTGTCTATTCTCAAGGACCTTCGTGAAGCTTTGTGTTTATTTAACAAGAATATTGCTTCCAAGGATGTTAAGATTAATCTATCGTTTAAAAAAACGACATTGAGTATCCAAACTATCTTTACTATAATAATAAATAAAAAATAAAAATTAATGTATGCGTGTGTCAAATGTGTGTAGGTGATTTTTTTTTTTTATAATATCATATGTACACAGTACAACGTACCTACTAATAAGTATATATTTTTTTGGATTCTGCACTCCTTTTCTATATACCTACATACATAGTATAATTTAGAAGAATGCGAAATTTTCTTAAAAAGGCGTACAAAATTTCTGGTTCATGTTACAATATTAAAATATTATTGTAGATTTAGTTTTTATTCTCACTGTTTACAGACTCAACATTGACGAAATGCAAAAGTATTAAAAGGATTTTAATGTAACATTATAATGCTAATGGAAGAGATAATAAGTTACAACAATAAAACACTTTGGCTGCATTACCTTATATATGGTATTCACTATTCATAATTCAATAGATTTATCCCATATTGCAGCTCTCTGTATCACTAATTTTTTTTATCAAAGCATAAAAGAAAAATCTCATCTTTCCGCCCCCACAGTGCCACAGCTATCTCATTATATTTTATTCTTTTCTTAATTTAGGGAGAAAAATAATGCATTAGTAAAGGTGTATTTTTATTGTAGGTAAAAATAATAATAAATATAATTATGTTCTATTATAATCACAACACTGTTATTAATTTATGGTGATATTTCTTCACTAATCAATACATTCGATTTTATTTATCAGCTTTCTATTTTTAGAATAACATCCCTAATTTTAAAAAAGAAAGAGTGTTTGATAACACAACATTGTAACAACATGCTGCATGCATGATGTTTAGAATGGTTTATTAGTGAAAGCAAATAGACAATTAATTACTTATATATTAGTCATTTTGAATACATGTAATGTGCAGTTCTAACAAAAAGAAAAATATATTATTTTATGCATGCCGTTACAAGATTACGTGGTTGAACTTTTAATAAGTGTCAAAATTCAAATGTTACCTATTTAAATGACTATAATACATAAATATTAAATAATAATGTACCCTTCATCTATATGTATAAAAAATAACCGTTTTCCTTGGTCTTCTAAATAATTCTTTTTTTATAATATTCTTTGAAGTACGAGGATGGTTCTTATGTAGAGAAAACGTAAATAGGTATGTGTGTGTGCGTGTGGTGCTTTTCTAAATAAGTATTTGATTTATGAAATATTATTTTTATGGTTATTAATTATTATTATTATAAGTGTATAATAATTTAATTGTTAAGTTTAAAGTGCTCTACTATGTGTTTAACAGTCAGTTATGAAAGTTGTATGAGAATAAATAATTATTACCAGTTTCACATAAGATAAAAAGCAATGTATAGTCCTTAAAAGCAGTACTTACTAATTATTAAAATGCACCAATATGCATTAACTTTAATATAATATTTTATCCATATAGGTAAATAATTACTTTATCTCAACAGCATATTTTTTATTTATACCTATCATTATATTTGTAAAGAGCATATAAATTAATTTCATTTGAATTGGTCCAAAAGATTAGTTTTCATAATTTGGGTAAACAATTTGGTAGGTCTCAATGAATAGGTATATATTTTTTAATTTTTAAAAATCTTATTCCTTATTTCTAAATAACATATTGAAATAACGAATGAATTGGTATTTTCAATCGATTTCATTGATAAATCGTTAGAAATCGTATGTTAGTTGAATAATGTTTCATGTAAAAAAATATTAGGGAAGTCATAGTTACTTACCATTAAACTATTAAATATCTCAAATTAAGAAAGGCTTACCTCT
>CAJQZN010035912.1:0-11169 GCA_907164685.1 Colias eurytheme | reverse complement strand
AAACATGTAGGTACCACGGGCGAAGCCGGGGCGGACCGCTAGTAATAAAATAATAATCAAAATCCTCACCAGGTCCATAACTAATCTCCTGTCCTTCCAATCTAACATTAGCTTGCAAATTCTCATTTGTATACAAAACTTCTTCATGATAATCCCCTATATCTTTCTTAGATATCGTCCACTGCTGTATTGGTTTTAACGTTCGATCTGATCTTATTAAATGCGATTTGAGTATAGAATGTTCTGGAAGGCTGTATGGTGGTGGTTCTTCACGGGACGAGGACGGAGAATTACTGTGAATTTAATAAAATTATATATTTGTATGGAATTCAATATTTAGGATAGTATTTATTTATTTATTTATTAACACTTTATTGTGCTGGCATACAAATTAATCCTTAAAATTAAAACTTAAAAACTAGTCCAGCACAGAAGACGGCCTTATCACTTAAGAGTGATCTCTTCCAGGCAACCTACTGTGTGTGTAGTATGTAAGAAACAAGGATAGATTTCAGTATAATTTTTTATGCAATTCACTGATAAATTAATTTTTAAAAGGTAGTAATAAATACAATTAATATCAAATACACTTGAAAATAAGATTTACCACAATAATAATAACATTAAGGGCCGATTTTTCAATCCATAGTTAAAACTTATCCGTCCAATAAAGTATTACACGATAATATTAAAATGTCACCCGTAAACTGTCAAATACGGCCAAAGAATACATTTTTGAAATGGTAGTTTAGTACGTTATTCGACGAATAAGTATTAACCAAGGATTGAAAAATCAGCCCTAAATGAGTCAAGCCATCTGATTATTTATGTCTAACTAAAAATATGATCAAATTTTAGCTTATAAATGTTTGCAACAAATATAAAAGATCTCACTTACTTCATTTTAACCTTTAAACTTTTCTTATCCGGCCTTTCATAACCGTTCCCTTGTGGGTACGCAACCTCGTAGTTCTGATATGTATACTTTTCTGGCACTTCCTTTTCATCAATTATATATTTAGCTTCCGGCAAACTCGTCACATACTTAACCTCAGTGTTCACATACTTAACTGTGTCACTATTCGCAAACTTTATATTACTGTTAACAAACTTGACATCATTATTGACATACTTGACATTATTGTTGACATACTTGACATCGTTAGTAACAAATTTGACATCGCTGTTGACAAACTTGACGTCGTTACTGACAAACTTGACGTCGTTACCGACATATTTGACATCGCTGTTAACAAACTTGGCATCATTACTGACATATTTGACATCATTGACATATTTCAAGTCGGCAGCATATCTTTCTGTGTATGGTACTTCTTTGTTATCTATGTAATATTTATCTGCATATATTTTTTCTTCAATAAATTCACCATTTTGAGAATTTGGTGTCATGTGCATTATAGGTTTAGGTAGTGTGAGTTTGAGTGATTTCTTTTGTGTTGATGACTGTTTTTTAGTGTTTGACTTTGTAGGCGAATGGTTTTTCACTTTGCTATCCTGAAAATAAATAAAATTGTTAATATTTCTATTCATTTGCTAAGGCACAGGCATAAACAATTTCTTCATACGATTTTTTAGTACAAAACACGATTATTTCGTTAAAAATACAATCTATGACACAATACATACACTATTTATCACTTAAATCATTAATTTCCAATTAAAATTATATCATTAGATGTATAACATTGTACTTATAACATATAAATCTGTATAATAATTTTAAAAGAGCAACTATGGAGTTTCTTGCCGATTCTTCTCCATAGATACTGCTTTCCGAATCAATGGTAAATGTTAAAAATACTTATGTAATGACGATTCGAAAGTGCTACTAAATAGTAGTCTAATTGAATAAATGAATGTTTGAGTTTGAGTTTGAAAATCAAACTTCATCATACACTCCACAAGTATATTAACAAGTTAATAACTCAATTAACATAACAATTAAAACAATTATCTCACTTTATCCTTATTAGTGCCGCTACGCTTCTCCAAAATGCGCAGTTCCTTGCAAAGCTCGCGCACTAGTTGCCCAGAGTTCAGACATTTTGGCACATTGTCACGTTTTGATGTGTCCGTCTGTATAAAAATACAATTATTATATTAGGAAACTATTGGTAATTATGACGTCATAACAACACGTTTATTTGTGACTAGCTTTCCGCCCGCGGCATCGCCCACGCAGTCAAAGAAAAACCCGCATAGTTCCCGTTCCCGTGGGATTTCCGGGATAAAACCTATCCTATGTCCTTTCTCGGGTATCAAAATATCTCTATACCAAATTTCATGCAAATTGGTTCAGTAGTTAAGGCGTGATTAAGTAACAGACAGACAGACAGAGTTACTTTCGCATTTATAATATTAGTATGGATTTAGCTGTACTGACCTGCCTTTACTGTAACACATGATGTGTGTATGATAATTCGAAATGAATTCTATACATTTCATTCAGTATTTCAATATGTTATCTATACTTTATAAAGCTAAAGAGTTAGTTTGAATGCGCTAATCACGGGAACTACAGGTCCGATTTGAAAAATTATTTCGGTGTTAGATAGCCCAATTATCGAGGAAGGCTATATAATATCATCTCGCTAAAACCAACAGGAATGGAGCACAGCTATAGTAGAGCCATTTTAATAGGCAACATTTGACAGTTCAACAAAATTCAACAACGTAACCTAGTTACGACGACATAGAATAACATGATATTTTGGTATGTTAGAACTGCACATTTGCTTAACTTTTTTCAATTACGATTACATATTTATAATAATAATGACCGATACAAGTAATTTTAGGATTTGATTCTACTGATAAACCATTCTAAACATAATAAACAATTTCTGATTTAAAGAACTGACGTCGCTACAATTTTGTGTCAATAAACCTTTTTTCTTTTTAAATACCAGAGACGTTACTCTAAAAATCGAAATCTGACATCTAGAATCGAATGCATTGATTACTTGGGAATAAAAATCATCATAAATTATTGACATGTGTTTCAAGTTCGATTGACAAATGTTTCAAGTCCGTATCGATTAATTCACTGTAATCGATGTTTTTAAGCAGGTTACCAACCTATAAAGATATAATTGATAGACGTCAAATGTTGCCTATTGAATTGGCTCTATAATAGTGTTATATGTTTACAGACGGGATAAATATTCATAGCATGTGAATGCATGTGTTGTTTTATTGATATGGCGCTTATCTGTAGTACATAGTAATCAATGCAGAAAATATTAATTTAAAGAAAAATCTGATAAATGGTAATAACTCCCTTTGTGAATATAAAAATTCAGCATAATAAGCAGTATATTTTATGTTATTTTTCTATTAATTGCGTGTATGTAACTTTTATTTGATACTAGCGGTCCGCCCCGACTTCGCCCGTGGTATATGTTTACGTTTTCTCTCCATAAGAACCATCCTCGTACTTCAAGGAATATTATAAAGAAATAATTATCGAAATCGGTCCACCCGTTCATACTTGTAGTGCGTGATGCCGTGACCAAGGGAAATAGGGATTCATTTTTATATACAGGGTGTTCCACCGTCGGTATTTTAATCTCAATGGAGGTTATAGTTTTGCATACGCTGAGTATGCAAAAAAATACTTATAAAATTCCAAATGCAATTTCTTTTTCAAATAGATAAATTCTTAAAACTCTTTGTGTACACCCCTAACAAGCAACCCGCCCAATTTTGCCACCCGCACGTCATCTATCGTTTAAAATTATGTTTTCATAGACAAAATGCTCACATTAGCGAATTGTTATATGCCGACTGCGCGAAGCTAGAGAAGAAAACATAAATCTTAAGGAAAAATTTAGCAAAAGATTTTTGACGTAATTTTGTTGTTTAAGTATTTTTTACGTGATCAGTGTATGCAAGACTACAAGCTCCTTGGCGCTTAGTATACCGATAGTGGGGCACCCTGTATAGAGATTATTATGTATGATGTTTATTTACTTACACTTTTCAACGCGTGCCACTCTTTGAGCGCATTCGCCAATATTTTAATACCACGCAGTAGTAAAGGCGGTAAATCCTGTTGCACTGGCGGTAAACAGGTTTCACTTAGCGTAAAATCTTCATCCTAGGACAAAAAACATTGTAAATAACTAAGTCAGACATCAAAATGAAAATTTTCAAAAAGTTATTAGCTCAGAAGAATATGTCTAGACCTTTAAATATGAACAGTTGAAATTAAACAAAAATATTGTAGGAAAAAATACTGTAATTGTAATTTGTAGTTAAAATTTTGTTTATTTAAACTACAAATCTTCTTTTCTTTCCGAACTGGTAATGGTAAATATAAAATCATGGATTATAACAATTCAAAAGCTAGAATTAAGTTTTTTTTTAATATATAAGGAAGTGCTTGACCACAATCTCGCCTGATGTAAAGCTGAATTGTGTCTAAGATGGTACGCGTTTTCCTAGTTCACTCTACACTTGAAATGTTCTCTTTTCTCAAAATAATTAATTTATGTTTGAGTTTGAGTTTAAAAAATACCCGTTATAAAAACCACAAGTACACTACTTTGCTATTTTTATATTCAAACTAGTGGTCCGCCCCGGCTTCGCCCGTGGTACATATTTAGTATCCTATGTCCTAAACTACCTCCCTGCCAATTTTCCGCTAAATCGGTTGAGCCGTTCTTGAGTTACTTGAGTGACTTTCTTTTATATATATATAGAAAAATAATAATGTTATTTACCTGTGTCTCTTCATTATGCCGTCTAAGCATAGCCAATAAATGCGCTCCCGCATACCAGTGCATTGCTTCAAACAACGGATATCTAAACATCATCGGTGTTTCTACACGACTCTCTATTTCATATATCCTGTAATAAAAAATTATTGTTATTATTGGGAATTTAATTAAATGATTGTTGTCACATGACATACACAATAAGAGACAAAACAATGTTACTTTTTAAAGTTCAGAATTATTTTACATAATATTTAACTTATATGGATTTTGTTATCTAGAGAAATTTGATATCATTTGGCAAGGAGACTTGGTTATATGGCGAAAGATTAGGTAGGTCTCAGAATCATCCAACATAACAATCGGCAAAGAACGCGGGTTCGAATCCCGCCTCGTGATTTTTTATTCTATTAAAATTTAATAGAAAACCGAGTTTCAAAACATTATCCATTTCTATATCGAAAAATAAACACCTAAGTAGTTAAAAATGAATTATTTCTTGGAAACAACTAAAAATCTATCACAAACATAGAAAATTATACTCACTGCAACTGCATTTCAATAGCATAAGAATGTAACAAATTGCCACCAAACACGAGCGAATCCGCGGGCGTGTACACTGCGTGTATCCAGCCCGAGGGGATGAATAGACTTTCTCCGGGACATACTTCCGCTGTGCCGTACCATTCCACCTAGAAATATAGCATTTATTATTTATTTATTTAAACATTTTTAAGTAAATCATTTTTTTTTAATTATTCAATCAGATTTCTGTTTAGTGCCAAATTGAGACCTGCCTGAGAGAATTGAGGCTATGTGTTATTGGTCAATTATATTATAATATTATTACTCATGTTTAGGGACTAAACACTTTATACTAAATTTTGCTTTTGTTAGTAAGACCTATAATTTATTTTTTATGACGATACACATTTCATAACGTGAAATGAACTCACCATATCACCAAAGAATCTTTCAGTTTGATTATTAGCAGCACTCCATTGTTGGTACAATGCCAAGTTTGTTGATGTCGGCGGTATTAAATAGAATATCTGAAAAATACATTATGTGTAAGAATAAAACTAACATGATATATATTTTGTTATATAGTCTATGTCTTTAAATAACTAGCTTACCCGGCAAATGTTTTTCTGCCTTTCTGATGTATTATGGGTATGAAAAATAGATGTAGGCTTGTCAGACCTACC
This sequence comes from Colias eurytheme, assembly GCA_907164685.1. Lineage (NCBI taxonomy): Eukaryota > Metazoa > Arthropoda > Insecta > Lepidoptera > Pieridae > Colias > Colias eurytheme. Next base: position 5,222 of record CAJQZN010035912.1, on the reverse strand, counting down.
CAAAGTGTTAAACAATTAGCTTAGCCGTTTCGGAGGAGATAAGTAATGAACACAGTGACATGAAAACTTGATATATTCGATTTTAATTATATTATAATATATTCAATATTTCGAATTTTTCATAACTTTGAAATATTTTACTGCAATAATAACTAAATTGTCTGTACCCTATAGTAGAGCCATTTTAATAGGCAACATTTGACAGTTCAACAAAATTCAACAACGTAACCTAGTAACCACGACATAGAATAACATGATAGTTCGTTTTGTTAGAACTGCACATTTGTTTAACTTTTTTCAATTACGATTACATATTTATAATAATAATGACCGATACAATCTGATTCTGATTTAAAGAACTGACGTCGCTACAATTTTGTGTCAATAAACCTTTTTTCTTTTTAAATACCAGAGACGTTACTCTAAAAATCGAAATCTGACATCTAGAATCGAATGCATTGATTACTTGGGAATAAAAATTATCATAAATTATTGACATGTGTTTCAAGTTCGATTGACAAATGTTTCAAGTCCGTATCGATTAATTCACTTTAATCGATGTTTTTAAGCAGGTTACCACCCTATGAAGATAAAATTGATAGACGTCAAATGTTGCCTATTAAATTGGCTCTACTATAGTATTAGAACAACTCTTGAGAAACATTTAATATTAACACATTTCTAACTTCCACTACTTTAACATCCATACTAATATTATAAATGCGAAAGTAACTCTGTCTGTCTGTTACTCAATCACGCCTTAAATACTGAACCAATTCGCATGAAATTTGGTATAGAGATATTTTGATACCTGAGAAAGGACATAGGATAGGTTTTATCCCGGAAATCCCACGGGAACGGGAACTATGCGGGTTTTTCTTTCTTTTGCCGCGGGTGGAAAGCTAGTTGAAAATAATTTAGTACACACCTTCCGTCCGTGCAGTACATGATACCACACAGTCGACCCACCAAAGTCCACGTGGAAGTCTGTGTACGACCCCCCTGCAGACATCAGACAGTATCTTTGCACCGCTGAGGATAGGTTTTATCCCGGAAATCCCACGGGAACGGGAACTATGCGGGTTTTTCTTTCTTTTGCCGCGGGTGGAAAGCTATTTGAATATAATTTAGTACACACCTTCCGTCCGTGCAGTACATGATACCACACAGTCGTCCCACCAAAGTCCACATGAAAGTCTGTGTACGACCCCCCCGCGGACATAAGACAGTATCTTTGCACCGCTGGCCGAGCTCTCGTCTCTAGGGACGAGCCACCGGCCCATACACGTTCCGCCCAATCGAGACGGCGCGCGAGCCCGGGCGGTTCTACTAGTGCTGCCATGCTGAAAGTAAATTAATCCATCAGGCCCCGGAATCACAGACACAATAGAAAATCTATTGTGTCGCGGTCGGATCTGGCCATTCGGGGCTCAATGGGTTAATAGGTAAAATATATAATACAAAACGAATATAACATCTAGATAATCTCGCTATACTGCATAGTAGCTTGAGATCAAGAGATAGTTCTTTGAAGTTTATATTATTAACTAGCAGTCCGCCCCGGCTTCACCCGTGGTACATGTTTAAGTAAACTCTCCATAAGAACCATCCTCATACTTCAAGGAACATCAAATTCGGTCCACCCATTCACGTATGATGCCGCGGCCGTGACCAAGAAAAACAGGTTTCATTTTTATATACATATAAGTATAGATTTTAAGATTATTGACATATTCTTAAATATTAAAATTGAATTAATTATCTATCAACCTAATGCTACAAAATCATCTGAATTCTGATATCATAGTGTATTTTACTAACATATTGCTATCTACTTAAATATGCCATAAAGCCCATAAATCAATAATTATTAAGTATCATTATGTTTATCTTATAATAACTAGAATTATGCTTTAAATAAAAGTATAAAATAACTGTTCTGTAATCAAAGTGTAGGCTAAATGAATGTCAAATCTATACTAATATTATAAAGCTGAAGTTTGTTTGAATGCGCTAATCTCAGGAACTACTGGTCCGATTTGAAAAATTCTTTCGGTGTTAGATGTTAGATTAGATTATTAGAAGTTAGATTCATCGAGGAAGGCTATAGGCTATATATCATCACGCTAAGACCAACAGGAGCGGAGCCACGCGGACGAAACCGCGGAACGCAGCTAGTCAAGAATAATATTCAAAAGCAACTTACGGTGTATCACTAAACTCCAAACTCAGAACATTTAAAACTTTTTCATCTCTATGCTCTGGTGGTGTCTCGAAGTATTCCACAAAATCACCCAATGGCATTCTAAGTGTTGTCTGTTTCCTTACATCTATAACTTCAACCTGAAAAGTAGGAAGTAATTAATGCCCATATATATTCTAGTCTAGATGATACAAAATTATTAACAGTAATAAATGTGATATATACTAAGATAATGTTAAAATAACTACAATAAATAGCCATAGAAATCTAATATTTTGCAAACATATACTTAAGTATCTGTCCGAGTATTCAAAAATGTATTATGAATACTCAATCTTACTTTGATATCAGTGTGTCTACAATATTTAATGATTTTATGACATAATAGGTTACAGTTCATTTAATTAAAATGTATACATACCTCCAATTGTGCTCCGCAGAATCTCAAAACTGATCTAACATTGAAATTTGCAGAATTTGGTATTTTCATGTCCAATCCATCTGTGCTGTGGAAAATGATTGGCCGGGTAAATCCTGAAAATAAATTTAACAATTATTAATATTCATAATATTATAAAAACATCAAAAGTGAAACTATTTTCACTAACAATGAGGGGACTTCATACAATATTTTTTTAATAATTAGACATTCTGAGATAATGCAATGAAGATTTAATCAAAGTGCACAATAGTGCAATGTTTATGCATGATAATAGGTAATTTAAAAATATAAATTATATACAGGGTGACTGGTAATTCGACGTGATCCTTCAAAGGGGTTATACTAGAGGTCATTTGCAACAAATTAAGTCCTGCTAACCAGGGGTCAAAAATGGATGGTTATTGAGCTATGACCCTTATCTTTTTGAGGTGATGCAAGTTTTGGGCAAGTTTTTTTTTTTTTAATTCTGATCGCTCATTCTTCGGCTTTCCAAAAAGAAATATCAATTGAATGTTAACAGTGTAGTAGGTAGTTTTTTCATAATTAATTGTTTTTGGTAAAAAGGCAGAAAATTTTCATATCAAAATCCATCATAGCTCAATAACCATCCATTTTTGACCCCTGGTTAACTGGACTTAATTTGTTGCAAATGACCTCTAGTATAACCCCTTTAAAGGATCATGTCGAATTTCCAGTCACCCTGTATAGTTAAAAGAGACTAATATTCAAAAACCAACCATTATCCTGTACAAATTCCTCCGTAAACTGATCCGCCCTCATCCTCTGTAAGGCAGCCTGTGTGGGCCGCATCGGCCGAGCGGCCAATGCTCTCACCCACGCTGGAGTACCAGCTTGAGAGGGCCTCGTCTCCGCACCGATTTCGTAGCGATCCGCGCGATGGTTGTTTGTAGGAATTTTTACTGCAAATATCTTAGTATTGATAGATGTGTTGGCAGTAGTAGAGATAGATGGATATTGAAAAATGTACTTTAGCTATGTATGCTATCTATAATATTTGACAAATAGTTCAACAAATAAAACGGCTTAAATAATTATTAATATTCGATTTATAAATCGAATATAAATTGTTGTTGTATACAACTTTAAATTTCTTTATCAAACATATAAAATTAACAGTTATGAAACTGGATATTGTTAAACAATATTGCATAATAATAAACAAACATCCAAAACATTGACATGTGGAGTTTACTTACATACTGAAGGTCCGTAGGTTTGTGCACATTTTGGACAGTGGTATTTATCTATATCGTCTGAATGATATATTTTTACATTGACACAACTGAAAAAAAGGTAGAAACACTGTGAATTTCAATAACGTGGAAAATTTGTTTCTGTAAAAGGGGGGTTTATAAATCATAGAAAAGTTTACTGTTTTCTATGGGAATCGATGCGAAATAGATGAAAACCACTACAAATAATTAATAATGTGTACACAAAGGGAACTGCAAGACGCACTTTTAGGTCCCATGGTGACCATAACAGTAAACAAATAATATAACGCAATCCCAAAGACCATTACTACCACAAATTAGCACAAATTCATAAATATAGATTAAAACTCACAAAACACACTTTGAAATCACTTCATCTATAGAAAAATTAAATAAAACATTAATTCACAACATGATGGCCGAACCGCAGAACGATGTCAAATTGATTTATTTTTTCTTCACACACAATGTTCTTTCTTGGATAAAATTTATATATATTTGGATTTACCTTCCATGGAACCACTCACGGCAGCAGTCACATTCTATCATAAATTGCCCAATATTATATGGTTGACCACACAAACAATAAGTTTCCTTCGATGACGCCATTTTGCTGGCGAATAGACAATGCACATATTTTTTTTACCACGTCGATCGTGGGTTGCCACATTATAAAAATAAGAATCATAGACTAAAGAATATCAAATAATATAATTGAATTACATTGCAAATTATAAAATAATTATTTTATAAAATTTATTTATGAAAAAAAACATTTTTTTTGTATACCTATTTAACATACAGACTGAAAATTAATAATTATTTTTTAATGTGTCCGATAGATGGCGGGATTTATGTGCATCATGATCTTGATGCTCGGGATAATATTATCGATTACTTTTTTATTACTTTTTTAATATCAGTAATTGTTTGTTCATTATAGGGTGTCTTCCGTTATGTACTGCAACCACTGCACAGTGCTATCACTGTAGAAAAATTCGTTCCGTTATGGACTGCCAGTATACTGCCGCAGTACCTTAGGGAAATTTATGACGTCATTAATCGCCGCCATATTCTACTGTGAGCACTGGCGTTTTCGAGGTAAGGTACTCGCAGTACTTTGATCACGTGATCAGTCTACAGAGCAAGTAATATGATCAGTCAAAAGTCAAAACCACTCGAGTGCCTCACGTCTTATAAACAAAGCTACAGTTTAATCAGAAAATTTTAAAGTTCTGTAATTAGTTTGGATTATTTTTCCGACCCAAATATCGACCAATAGAATTGCACCATTTGACGTCACGTGGTACAACCTACATGGTATTATACTGATAATTTTTTG
>CAJQZN010035910.1:4768-15686 GCA_907164685.1 Colias eurytheme | reverse complement strand
CCATGCATCCTCTAATGGTTAAGGCGTGTATATACAGTACATAACACCTCCCTCCTGAAGTTCAGCGATTATTGGCGGGCAAGGCTCGTTAATATCGCTGAAATTTCACACTCCGCCGATTGATGTTCTATTTCTTCTTTTTGATTACCATGAACACTCGTAGTTTTAGGTTTTGATGTACGCACTCTCCGTACGACGTACCATGTCACTAGGGCAACTGCACTCGTTATTAATATAACATATATCGGTATGATGGAAGGCTGCATATAGAGAATCTCGTATCCGTTGTTGGTACTGATAGGCATTTCCCTTGATAAAGCTCTGTTACTAGCGTGTAATTTATCCAAATTTATCGAATTCAGCTTCAGAACTTCTTCATCTGTATTATATTGGCTGGAATCTGGCAGGTTTGCAATTTTCATTATCTGTCCTTTGATATGGTCTTCTCGATTGACTATCTTGAAAGCCTCCGTTTGAAGAATGCAGTTCTTGGGTATTGTGGCTAAGTAGCTTCCTTTAATGACGTCATATTGATCTTGCGAGCATGATAGGTGAATTTTTGATGGCTTGGGGAAACTGATGACGTAGTGGGCGTCGTCTAATTTTTCTAGTGCGGGTGCTCCGAGCTCCACAGGCGTGAAGAGACAAGATGCGACGACTCGTTGCGTGGTAATAAGGTGATACACGCAGTCATTTTTGGATCGATGATGGTTCAGCTTGTCCTCACATAGATACCCTAGGCCAGACTTCGGGCATTCTGCCTCCATGTACATAAAATCCTCGTCGTGAATTGCCACAAAAGGATAGGGTGGAATTAGGACTTTACTATCTTTATTAGGAACTATGGATAATTTAAATAATTCAAAGGTAGCAGGAAGGACAACCGGGAACATAAAAACTATAACTATATTTCTATTACTATAATAATAGCCTAGTTTAACTAAATCAAAATATTCTCTATAATTAACTTGAGGGATTTGATCTTTGCCATAAAATTTGTTTAACTTATTTAACATTTCTTTTAGTGAATTTGAATTGAACATAAGATGATGCGTACTTTTCGCACGAATAAAACCTAATAAATTTTCTAATCTATGTAATTCCTCAGATATATCATCAATGTTATCTGATAAAATTGCTACGCGTTGAATTAAATCGATGTATATAGTAATGTTTAAATTATTGGCCTTTAAATCATTTATAGCTATTTCAATTTTTTCCTGATTTTTAATTAAGTTGTTTAAAATATCAGATTGTTGGTTTATCCAATCTTTACTGAGGCTTATATGATTATTCATTTCTGTGACCAATCTATTTTCATTATTTTGTAATAATTTAATTGCGGTATCATATTTAATTGCATCCGTATAGTCTAGGTTACCAGAAATACTTTTTATTACTGAACCTAAACCATCTATGAGACCTCTCTTTTTGCGATTGGGTTCAAAAGTTTCTAACTGATTTGATAATTTAATAATCTTATAATGCAGGTGTTCGATATGTGAATTATAAAGCGAAAATAATCTATCGTGCAAATTAGGTGTTAATGAATTTAATTGATCCTTTACTATGGTTATACTATCGCGAATATCTTTTAAATTAATAATTTGCAAAAATGAATGATAATGAGTGACAATTCTTGCAGGGCCAATATTAAATGGTAGTATACCGGGTCCATCATCCAAGCTACTCAGGGTGGGATCCTCCGCTTGAATCAGGCACAGGATCAGAGGAAGGATTCTGTAACAATTTAGGTACCCTCTTAAACCTAAATTTAGCAACAGCGCCATATTTCTTCTTAGTATAGATATGAATAGGTAAATCAGCCGGTACATCTGTTATAGGGATATCTAGAATTGGGTTCTCCGCGTCAGTATGAACTGTGACGGTGTCGGAATTTGCTTTAAGAGTATCTGATTTCGAATGTGCAGTAATCTTAATTGAATTGGAATGACCAGTAATTGTATCTGAACTTCTTTTTATTAATGAAGGTGTTGTCTCTGTTGGATTAACCGCTAAAGAATCTGTTTCCTCATTATTAATTTGAATTCGCGATAAAGCATCGGCGTTACAATTTTGTTTTCCCTGCTTATAAATTACGGTGTAATCGTATTCGCTAAGTTTGAGCCTCCAACGTGTGAGACGGGAATTAGGTTCCTTTAAATTCATGACCCATTGAAGGGGTCTATGATCAGTTATAATTTTAAACTTACGGCCAAAAAGGTAAGGGCGGAAATACTTCGTTGCCCAGACAATTGCTAATAGCTCCTTCTCAATCGTGCTATAATTAATTTCGCTACTATTAAGTGTACGTGAAGCGTACGCAATTGGTTTATCGGAACCAACGGGGCCTTGAGAGAGTACAGCACCGATAGCTAAATTCGACGCGTCAGTTGTAAGAATAAATTCTTTATTGAAATCAGGATACTGAAGAATTGGATCATTCATTAATAATGTTTTACACCTATTGAAACATTCAATGTAATCTTTAGAAAATGTTATCTTTGAACCTTTTTTTAAGCATTGTGTCATGGGTTTCGTGATTTTAGCGAAATCTGGTATGAATTTCCTATAATAACCTAATAGACCTAGAAATCGCTTAATGTCGGTTGGAGTTTTCGGAAGAGGATACTTTTGGATGGCAGATATCTTATCTGGGTTAGGCTTTATCCCATCTTTGCTAATAATGTGACCTAGATACGCGGTTTCAAGTTTAAGAAATTCCGATTTATCCATCTGTATTTTAAAGTTGGATTCACGCAATCTCTGAAACACTTTCCCAAGATTAACGATATGCTCCTGTAAAGAAGTGCTAAACACTATTATTTCATCCAGGTAGACTAGACAAATAGAATTTTGCAATTCTCTCAGTACATTATCCATAACTCTTTGAAAAGTAGACGGACTGTTCTTTAGACCCATGGGCATTCTTAAGAATTCAAAATGATCATGTTCTACACTAAAAGCAGTTTTTGGAATGTCAGCCGGGTTCATTTCCACTTGATAAAACCCACTTGCTAAATCTAACGTTGTGAAGTATTGACAGTTACCCAATTTACGTAAGACATCTGTAATATTAGGAATCGGATATTTTTCATCCAAAGTTTTCTCATTTAACTTTCTAAAATCAACAACTAAACGCCATTTAACTTTACCGGATGCATCTGCCTTTTTAGGTACTACCCAAATAGGAGAGCTCCATGCTGAATCTGATGGTCTAATAATACCCTGTTCTAACATCTTACTTATCTGATTTTGTACTTCCTGCCTATGAATAAATGGATAGCGATAACTTTTCGTATAAACCGGTATTTCATCCTTAGTTCTAATAGAATGTTTAATTTTATTCGTAAATGTTAAGTTTTCTCCTTCTATATAAAATACATCCGCATACTGTGTACATAATGACTCTAAATTTAAACGTTCCTCATTATTTAAGTGATCAGTACGCAAGCGAGATAATACCTGTTTCACACGGTCGGACGAACGTTTGGTGCGCGTGCACTCGTTATTATAAACCTCGGCACATACCGGTCGATCCATTGAAAAAATTACATCATTACGGGTTGGATTAGAAATTTCCACGATAGCGCGATTGCTTTTCGCCTTCGTTAAACATTCAGAAATATGACAATTACATATAATTTGTTCCGGTATAATAGCGTCTCCATTCTCAACATCTACGGGTAATCTAACTAATTTACTACTTCCTGCGGGTATGACGTCCTCATAAAGATTAGCGTTCCGTGAGTCATATACTAATAATCGATTCGTAGCATTGCAAGTATTTAAAGTTTTAGTTTTATAATTAATGGATGCTTCCCATTTATCTAACAAATCTGAACCTATTAAGCCGTCGAAATAATTGTGAAATTTATAAACGAAAAATGTGATATCGCCAGGGTCATTAAATTCAGGAAAACTAGGTAATGTTATAGAATAATTATTACGTGTTACAGCATGAACATTACTTACTTCAAAGGGATCATAGTTAAGAGTAACGTCAGGAAAATATCTCTGTACTGCATCGGGGCTAAGAAAAGATTGGTTAGCTCCAGTATCAATTAACAATTTAAGTGGAGGATTATGAATTTGAATATAAGGAAGTTGACGTTGCGTGTGTAGATTTAATTCTATTTTGGTTTTTCTAATTTTTGGTGGATTCTGAAAATCCTGATCGTGTTCTGAACGTACGTCACACGTTTCATCAGAATTTTCAGGTGCGTCTGTCTGTTCGTAATGTACATAAGGTTCATATTCCGTACAGTAATATTCATTATTATAATAGTCATCTTCATAAGGATATAAATCGGTACAGTAATAATCTTCGTCACCTATATATTCATTATGATTCATCTCCCTAGTCTTAAAATAATTACTCGGGGGTGGATTGCCAAATTTTGACCAATCATGAGCGCGTGCAAAAGGTGTCGGTGGTAAAGTCTTTGTCACGTAATGGCTAACGCCACTCATAGGATGCGGTTTCGGTTGCGCGGGATCTTTAGGCTGTAATCTGAACGTATTGCTCTGCGGGTTATAGTTAGGGGGTGCAGCGCGGAAAATTTGCATAGTACGAGTAGGACGTGCTGGTCCGTATGGTGGAATAAAATTTGATGGCTTAAATTGCGGTCTAAACGAATGTATTTCACTAAAATCATTATGTCTATAAAACGGTTCATGCGAGTATGGCATTCTAAAAGGTACGTGTTTCCTATCAAAAGTTTCATTACGTTGTTGAAGGTATAAAGTGCTTTGTTCTTCATTAACGTATTCTAATGCCTTTTCAATGGTTGCGGGGCGCATGCAACGTATGCGTGAGCCTAACGGATCTCGTAAACCACGTAGGAAAGCCTGTAGTGTTAATTTTTGATACAGGTCCCTTTTTGCCTCACGAGTAGTAACGATTGTTTCATGTAATGCTATATACGTCATTATGGTACTAAAAAGATGCTGACATTTTTCGTAGAACTCTTGAGGAGAGCTACTACCTTGCGTTAATAAGGCTAAATCGTTATAAAGGGCGGTCTCATCTCTATGGTCAGAAAAGTTATTAACTAATACGCTTCTAATACCGTGCCAAGTAGTAGGTATACCATTTGCATTAATAACTCGGGCTGCGGGCCCAGTGACTTTATTTAAAATACCATTACATAACGCGGCAGTTTTTAAAGTATTTCCGGGATCTTTATCTATAAATTCCTCAGCTAATTGGTCACTTAAATGTATAAATCTTGTTAAAACGTTAACATTACCATCAAATTCTGGCAAAAGCCTAAGTGCATTAAAAATTTTATCCAAATCTGACATTTTAAATATCTGTATTACCTATATAAAATATATTAAATTTAATTAAATTTATTTACTTCGTTAAACTAATATAAAAATTAATAATCTTTACCTAATATATTTGAATTATAAAATGAATTAATTAGTAAAATTCGAAAATTAATCAATTCGTAATTATATATTAATATTTAAATTTATTAATCTTTTATCAACCTAATATCTATATATTTGAATTTTACAAATTGATTTTGTAAAATTCTACAATTAATTCTCGATGAATTAATATATTTTAAGCCTACGCACTACAGTTCCTCGGTTCCCGTGAATGGGTAATCTAGGAAAACTTACAATCTAGGAGTGGCAAGTCACTAAGAGAATTAGTGTACTTACAGGATTTTCATTTCGGCCTTTCCTGCAGTATCAATGTTTGGATACCCTTCGCGTTGCGGCGGCCAACGGTGTAGGTTCTGGATCCCCGTCGTCGTCCCTCCGATGGAATAGCGATACTCGATGCTTGTAGTTTCGCGTTCCGAGAGACGGCTCTCAAGGATTATCCACAAGACTGCGCCAATTATATTGACCGACCCGCGAAGGCGCAAAAAAAACCGAAATTTACTTATTAATAATTTATTGTAAAATAATTACATGATAAATTATTCCTAACTTAAACTATGTCCCTCCCGTTCAATGTTGGAACAAAGAGTGCTCGTCGTCCACGGCGGAGCAGCTACAGCGTCGCGGTGGCGATGATTGCCGCAACACTCTCTGGAATCGCAGGTGTGCGCGATGTCGCAATTGCTAACAGGTGCAAGTCCTTCTTGGGTGGCCCCATGCATCCTCTAATGGTTAAGGCGTGTATATACAGTACATAACACACTCGACTTTTAGTAAAATATAGTAGGGAAACATAATATTATGGTTTTGATTTTTGCTACTAGTATAAGAAAACTGCGTGTTCAAACTACTTGTTTGTCTGTCTGAAAATTCGGAAGTACTTTGGTAGTTTACCGATTTATAATAATATTGTATATATCGTTGTTTAAAAAATATTCAAACACAATAAAATATGATATATGTACTGATTTATCACTGGTTTCAGTGATGAACTGATGAGTCAATTATAGCCACTATACTTTCGTCATACGTGTGTATGATTGATGTGATTTGCAACGTGGTGATATTTCAGAAAAATCACGGGTCAAATTGTCCCACCGAAAATATAACTGCGTTATAAGAATAACTATACCTACGATAAATTATACATAATACAATATAGTCTCAAATGCATACTAGTGAAATATTTTATTTGAATCAATAAAATAAAAAAATAAATAAAAAATAATAATAATACAAAAATAAATTCACAACACAAGAAAATCCGCGCGCAAATCATAGCGCGTGACAATGAAATCAAGAACTTTCGAGCCGACGCGGACGACGAAGGAGCCTAACAAAAGTACCTACAATCATAGGCGGCTCGTGACAAAATTGTATGGCCGTGTTCATAGGAACCTACAATAGCGTTAGCAGTACAAAAAAAATGAGCACCACATTATAAATGTCTAAAAATTATAGAGTATTTCAAAACGAATTCAATTATTATTTAGCAATAATTAGAAAATCCCCGAATTTGCATTCGTGATCGTATTCATAGTGTTTGTCTACACTAATATTATAAAGAGGAAAACTTTGTTTGTTTGTTTGATTGTAATGAATAGGCTCATAAACTACTGGACATTTTAACAATGCAATGTTTGCAAGTTTGTGATTACTTTGATAGTTTACCGATTTATAATAATTGTATACTTATATCATTGTTTAAAAATATTCAAACACAATATGATATAGGTACTGATTTATCACTGGTTGTAGTGATGAACTGATGAGTCAATGTTAGCCACAATACTAATCACTTTCGTCATACATGTGTATGAACTATGATTGATGTGATTTGCAATGTGGTGAAATTTCATAAAAATCACGGGCCAATTTTTTGTTTTGAATCCCACCGAAAATACATATATTACTAATTGCGTTATTAGAATAATTAATTACTATACCCACGATCAATTATTACAATTTACAATATAGTCTCAAATGCATACTAGAGAAACATTGCAATTTGAATCAATTAAAATGCATAGCATACAAAAATAAATTCACAACACAAGAAATTCCGCGCGCAAATCATAGCGCGTGTCAATGAAATCAAGAATGTAATTTTATATCAAGCCGACGAGCGACGACGCCGAACTAAAGTACCTACAGTACCATTTACCTTCAGTGTACAATACAGTTTACAGACCTACGACGGACGAACAATAATGAGTAATAAATAAAAAAAAACATAGTTTCTAAGGTCATTAGTTTTATTTTATTTTATTGTTATTTTCTTTGAACGATTGGAAATGAAATTACTCAATTTTTACACAGAACTTTGATTTATTAGAATAATTATGCTCATTATGCATAAGATAACGAACGCGAATGCACGACATCTAGCGCGTCAATGTCTAAACATCGCCTTTCGTTTAGACATTGACGCGCTAGATCTGTAATAAGTATATAGTCTATGCGCTAGATGTCGTGCTTTATGTCGTGTTTCGCTTGGTAAAAGTCACGCACACTACTGTAGAAGTGTCAAATTTTTCCGGTATTTTACTGTTGTTTTTCTAAGTAAATATTGTAAATTATTGATTAAAAAGGTCGAACGCGCACACATTTCATTATAGAGAAGTGATAAAATGATTAGTTTTAAAGAAATAGTGTCTGTGTTAAGTGTTTAGAGGTAATCAAAAATGTATGGAGGGACGGTCGGAACATCAACCTTAAATGTTTACAATGCGACTCTATTGACGCAGTGTTCTGTAAATGTTCCGCACTTTCGTCGGCTAAAGAGTGGTTCAATTTTTGCACGGAATAGAACGTGGGAGGGAGTCATTGTTCGTATGTAAATTGTTTTTTTCACGTATCTAAATGCGGTGTTTGGTTTTTATGTAACTTTAAAGCTGTTAAGTTATTTGCTTTTGTATATTTTTGGAGAAAGAAAATTGTATTGCACTGAGCGAGTAAAAACTCACCAACTGAAATAGGTAGATACTAAAATAGATCACAATTGAAAGGTACAGTACTTGAAAAAATGAAGACAAAGCAAGCCGTAGGAGTTTATCCAAGATTCCAGTTTTATTTTTAGAAAGTTGTAAAGAAAGGGATAAAATAAAAGCACAACGAGGCATTTATATTTTATACCTTTTCATGTAAAAAGAACCTCAAATAATTCCTGAAATTTCTAAATGTTGAAACCGGATTACCACTAATAATCCTTCGATCCGACCACTCGATAAGCCCTTGAAGAGAGTCTCGTTAAAAGTAATTTGGCAATTCAAGAAGACCCGTAACTGCTGAGTATGTTATTCGATACACAATGGCTTTTCTTGTGAGCGTACCTTGTAAAATGGAGTACATTAATTACTTTAGACGCCGTCATGTAAAGATAGGGCATATTTTAGCTGACCATACAGAGCTTTCAAACTATCTATAAAAAGATCGTTTTTATTCATCTGATACTAATTGACGTGACATACATTCTTGTACAGCTATGATTGTCGGGTAATTGTTAATGTTTTGAATTAAACATCGCTTCTGTCTATTTCTACTCGTACTATTTACCGGAGTCAAGGCTACTGCCAACTTCAATTGTACGTCGTATTTGTTTCCCATAGCTACAATAGAAGGATGTAAAAGTAAATGTTTTATATTCGTAGAGCTCACGATTTGGTTTTAATGGTCATTCATTTCCTTGGCATACTATTTGGTTTTTCCAGTTAACGTTTATTCAATCATCAATTTTGTAATTAATCCAAAAGTAAAGATAAAGATTAAATTTCCTTCAAGATTTCTACAAAGATAAGAACTTTTTCATATAAAAATAAGAAAACCTGTCTTTTTTTGAAGGGCGTTGGTATTGACATTGTAATACATATTTAAAATTTATAAAGTTTCCGAATACACATTCCAATCAAGAAAAGGTAACGAGATGATGCCAAAATTCCAAGGATAATAAAAGTAGTACTTATAATAAAAGTAGTGTTCTGTCGCCATGGTCGTTGGAATTATCAGGTGATGGAAAACCGATATCGGTCACCAAGTGTAGCGCCTGACCACAGAATAGACTATAGCCTTGTCAAGATCGTTATAAATTTAGTCTAGGTGTAGACTATACGTGTAGATTGGGTATTGAGCATCGATTCTCTCTAAATATATGCCTCTAATGGATACAAACCCCTCATTTAATTAAAAAAAAGCTTTAGTATAAAAGCAGAACAGTAAAACCCACAACGTTCAAATAACTAGATTACTTTCCGATCCAGGCACTAACGCCGCGTGCATAATTAACACACAGACTAGGCAATGGCCGATTTAAATTAGTTATTTCAGTTCTAGATAAGGATTCCTGGACACGCAATTTCCCATTGCAATTAACGTGTCTCAACTATAGGACTGGACTTTGATCGGTCACTCAGGATAGATTGAGGTTACTGATGATGCAATGTCTATATGAATGATTGTTCCATCTGGTTGGATTTCTTCTGGATATTCCGAAAAATTAGAGCACGTGCTGTCTCATTCCTATTCAATGCTAGGTCTATTTGCATCCCTGTCCCGTAAATGACGCAACGGTATGCGCCAGTGTATTAAGGGCCTTAATGTAATTTTCCTAAACTGAGCAGTGAGCAGTATAATGCGGCCGGGGAGCTAATGCATTGCGAGATCGCTTGTTCCGGCGTTTTATTACCATTGATGGGAGCATCATTATGTTACGTGTTCTTTAAATTAACCTATTTTGTAACGAATTTTGTTAACAGTTGTTGCAATTTAGATGAGTGAAATTATTAACTTTTGATCACAGTTATTGTATGCGATGTGAATTGACGTTCATCATGTTCACCGTTCCGGTTGTAGGAATCGGACATGTTATTTTTATACGGCGCCAAATGGATTCTAGACATAAGTCAATATACAGAAATATTTAAAAATATAAATTACGTGTTCATGTTGGCCATTTGACACGTATGCATATTTTTAGAGTTTATTTTTATAGGGACATAAACTTTTAATGATTTAGTATTAAGATACATCAAATAAATAATATTCCCAAATTCAACCTACGGCCTTCGCGCTAAACGCAAATGATTTTACCATTATTTAACGATTGCAAATTTCTTAACCCAAGTATAACCGTGAAATGACGGACGACGCTCATTCTTAGCCCATAACCGTCTCAAAATTGAGATAAGCCCGCTGCGGAAAATATGGTGCTATCTGTACAGGAAATTCACACTTTATACGAACTTTTGGCCTTTTAGAGCCGCTAGATGAGTTTACAATGTTCTGTGTATATCTAAGATAGTTTATGATTATACAAGATTGAACAAAAATGAGGTAATGAAATAGTACTTAAATTTTTTTTTTGGGTCATTGGGGTAAACGTTAGACTTAATGTCGCTTGCAAGTTATGTTTGATTTTGAAAGGTATTTGCTATTTCATATGTGACATAACAGATCGTGATGAATTGATGAGGTATAACTATCTTGGTGAAATGCTGTTCTACTCAAATGATAAAGTTTGTAA
>CAJQZN010035907.1:0-19441 GCA_907164685.1 Colias eurytheme | reverse complement strand
TATTGAGATTACACATACGCACTTGCAGTGGATCCAAGTCTAATTCGAATGCTATTCTCTCCATCACGTGCTCTGTCATGCATACACTTTCGAAACTTCCTGAAAAAAACTTGAGCTCTAAGAAAACTTTGTGATCAATTTAATAAATATTTAGAAAACAGTTAAAACTGAACGCTTTTAGTCAATTGGTACAAATTGTTACCTCTATAAAATATACAAACTAAATTTTATTTAAATTAACTAGCTGCGCTCCGAGGTTTCGCCCACGTGCTTCACTCCTGTTAGTCTTAAGTGTGATGTTATACCTATAGTCTTTAGCCTTCCTCGATAAATGGGCTATCCAAAACCAAAATAATTTTTCAAATCGGACCCGTAGTTCCTGAGATTAGCGCGTTCAATCAAACAAACAAACTCTTCAGCATTATAGTATAGATCTCACCAGGACTCCTGGCATATGTATTAGAAGTAGTATCAGTTGTAACAGTGAACACGTTGAAGTTCCACCGACTCTTGTCATAACAATTCTTAACTCCAGGGAAAGCTAGAAATGCTACGGGATCGTTGTCTTTGTAGCCAGTGTCTTGATATAGATTATAGTGTAAATACTGTATTTCACCAATGCCGTTTACTGCAACCTAGAAAATATGTTAATAATTTGGCGCTTTTGCTATGGTAGTACATAAAATAATATAATTGCTCTATTAGTTGAGTAAATTCAACTTTATTTATTTCCTTAAATATGGTAGTGGTTTTTATTACAAAAAAAAAGTTATAACAATAATAAGGTCATTTATGAGGAGGCTTCTATTTTATGTATTAATTATCGCAGAATGAATTCTTGCTTTCGTGCTTCAAAAACAGCACTGTACCAGAGATAACAAAAAGAATGCATTAATTTGTTGAGTTACCTCATAATCAAGATTACACGGTAATCTCTTGCCAATCACACGAATGTTAGGTTGGATATCCATCACAAATCTGCACGGTCTGTTGAGCAAATATGTGACGAGTGCACTGGCTGTGGCCGTGTAGCTACTCCTTGTTATTTTTGCGCCATAAGCTCCTCCACACCGTGGTACTTCTAAGTTTATTCTATTAATAAATTATTGATTTAAAAATACTGTTTGTTTAAGGTTTGTAATAATCAGTAATATGTAGTATATTTCATCGTTAACATAGAACAAAATATAGAAAAATTTAAGAATTTTTACAACAGCAACATTTTAGGTTAAAATATTATCATTTAAAATTATCTAACCGCTGAGGTTAATCTTGAGATGATAATTTGATTAATTTAAAGGCTATTTACATACCTACTTTGCTCTATGTTCAACAATTCTGATATAGCCAGATGCATCATGTCTGGGTATTGAGTTGACGATAGTACATCAATACCATCCTCACTGGGAAGAGAAACACAACTCTGGGTTTCCATTGTATAGTGGTACTGCCAGAATATATTCTCCGTGTCTCGTATTACTCTATGCACATCTACTCCTGGTTCTTTCTCAGCTGGGTTCGCTTTATACAACGTTATTCGACTCGGATCTAACATCTTCACATCACGTATATCTAGTAAAGGTTTTTTGTCATCTTTCTTATATGTTACTCGTACTAATTCGACTGCCCTGTTTGCTAACACTTCTGTTTCAGCTGCTATTATTCCAATGGGCTGATCGAAGTGGGTAATCCTATCTTCCGCTAATAGTATTTGAGGTTGGTAAAGCGGCACTTTGCCACTTATGAGAATGTTATTTCCAGGAATGTCTTTGGCTGAGTAAAAAGCTAGTACACCTGGGAGGGACTGTATATGAAAATGAATATAAAATTATAAAGTTTAAAGTAATAATATCTAATTGATCCAAGAATAAATATATTTTTTTACTCATTTTTTACTTTATTAATTAAAACTTTACTGCAGTATACACTTTGTTAACAGAAATATATCTAAATATTGAAATTGCGTTTAAATTTGTCAGCCTTCACAACTTAAAAATAAAACATCTCAACTCACCAGGGCCTCTGATGGATCAATATGCGCGATCTCACCGGTCGCAATCTTCGCAGTGACAAACGCACAATACACTTCTTTTTTCTGTGTGGGTAGATCGTTTACATACAAAGCTTCCCCAGCACACTGTATGAGTGCTTCCACTTTTGGCATAGGCTCATTTAGAGGCCATAACACTGGGTTAGTGTCGTATATTTCGGTACCTTTTGATAGTGGTCTGTATTTCCGGAGATCGATTGCACCAGATGCATAGCGTGCGTTTAATAGTTCTGGCGGTATTATATTGAGTAATCCCTGTAAAATTTTGGCAAAGATGAATCTTGTTCGTATTAAAAAATAATTCATTAATATTTTTTCATTATTTTAAATTTCAGAAATGAATTTTTTTAGGGTAAAAAAAATATAGTTCAAGTAACTATGTTACTAATTGACATAATCCATACTAATATTATAAATGCGAAAGTAACTCTGTCTGTCTGTCTGTTACTCAATCACGCCTAAGCTACTGAATCAATTTTCATGAAATTTGGTATGGAGATATTTTGATACCCGAGAAAGGACATAGGCTACTTTTTATCCCGGGAAAATAACACAATCCCGGAAATCCCACGGGAACGAGAACTATGCGGGTTTTTCTTTGACTGCGCGGGCGAAGCCGCGGGCGGAAACCTAGTATATATATACTATGTATATACTATGATAGATTTTCTCCCTGTACCTTATAAAATAAACCCAATGCTGCTTTCTTCCTAAAATCAGGTGAGAACATTCCTGGAAATTCTTCTACAATTATTTCGTCATTGAGAACATTTAATGCTCCTTGCAGAACATCATTTTCGAACAACTTCTTATCCTTTAGATACAATTCAGTTCTATACGCATGAGTGAAGGCTCTTGAAAGACCACCGTATATTATTCTTGCTGATTTTAATGTTTCTCTGTCATTTGGATCTAGTTCATAGAGGAAAGCTCCGTGGACTTGAGCTACAGCGTTTTGGGATCTGGGTGTTACCTAAAAATTTAATAAAGTTGCGGAAGAATCACAATCCTGTTGGGACTTTGGGATCTCGATCTAAGAGTTTTTACAATATTTATTGTGCCTTTTAAAACTTTATATACCTACTTATCGATTTTTCACTTACTTTTTCTTTTAACTTAACACTGCGATTTTCTTGCTCTTCTGAATTTATAAATTTTCTGATTATTGATAAAATGGTTGTTCGCCATGTTTTCTGATATAATATATTTTGTCTTAGAAGAGGTGTTATTTTCCACATAAGAATCGCAATAAGGAAGCTTAGTATTTAAGGTTTTATATGAAGTTGCTAGGATATTGATTTATTTATGCTTCATCTACCTTTTCAGCGGTTTCTGAACCAGCAACATGTTTAGCGTTAAGCGTCGCATTCGCTTTAAAAGCTGCCATTGCTGCTTCTAGAGAAGAAACGCGATTTCCCAGATCTCAATGGTTTGATGTTGGTAAGGACAAATTCATTTATAGTTACTTTCGAAGTATGGGGCAAATTAAAGTTATCATGTTTCATTATTGATGGATAATTTCAACTTACGGAAGACTAAATAGGTACTTCTATGCCGTAATGTTTGTTTTGACGTGACAACGTCTTAAATTAGGTTGCGACTGGGAGTCACTTATGAAAAAGTGTAACGCTCGGTAACGTTACGATGAGTCACCGAACGAGAGAGAGGCCCGCCGAATGCCTTGCGTCTCTCTCCCACTCAACTATGATAGAGAAAAAGACGTTGTCACGTAAAATCTTCGCCCGTAAAACCGACTTTACAGGCAACCATTTTTTTTATCATTATTTGAATATTTTTCATATTTTACGTGAACCTACAGTATAATGATTTTCTTTTTATTTACAGAAGGTACCTACTCTGTTGAAGCAAATGTATTGCATTCACAAGTGAAGTTAGAGTTTCTGTATAGATAACTATTATTGTAATGTGAATTTGTACGATACTATACATATCATATTATTTTACAAAGATGAAGTTTTTTATTGTTCCCAAATTTTACTTATTTCTGATAGATAAAGCTCATATTAATTTGGACAAAATTTAAGTTCATAAAAAGTACGATATAGTTATGCTTCGATATAATTATTGTCGGAAATAAGGACAGAAATTAAACACACACAACCCAACAAAATTATATAATGTGAGTACAACAACAATATATTTGACTACATAATTTGAAACATACAACATTCTACTCTACTACTACCTCTACTTCCACTTCTTCACGAGTATTCAGAATTTTATAAAAACTGTGGCTTAGAAGAATGGCGTAGACATTCATACCTGAAAAAAGAAAAAAAACGTCGAGAAAATAATATAATGAATAAATCGCATTTAAAATCCGTTCAAATCTTTAATGTATAATACTCGCGTAAAATCAAACACTAGAAAATTCTATAAAGAAAATAAATCAAATTTACTTAAGAACGGGGAAATATTATCTCACATCTGTTTTACGGATATTATTTAAAATTTTGCTAAACATCCGCTTGGTCGTAAACATTTAAATAGCAACAAAGTTTAATGAAAATGTTGCAGAGCTGGGGCCGGGACCTGAGACCTCTTATTGCCAGACAGCTTGCGCCGTGAATTGAACTGACTGGCAAATTATATTATGATCGCAATTACCAGCCATGATTGTCAGTTCAATTCACGGCGTAAACTGTCTGGAAATAAGAGGTACGGCCCCAGATCAGTTGCACTGTTGTTAACTTAGGTATGTTGAATTGTTCCCTGCCGACAACATTACACCAAAGTTTTCAGCAAAACTGTTGATTAATTTTTGGCTCAACAAATGATTAACATGAATACGAGGCCATGAATCTCCTCCAAATAATGACCTTTCTTATCTCTACCAAGCATTGAAAACCTTTTGTTTTACATGCTTGTTGAAAACCTTTTGTTTTGCATGCATTGTACGTTATTTGATCAATATAGGTACCTACCAAGGACACGATATTATAACTTGTTTGATACACAAAATAAGAATTACTTACTAATATATGACACTTCCATGCATATAGTACCCGCGCTATAATGTGATGAGTTCAGGAAAAAGGTGAACATCGATAGAAGGAAGAATACAATCCACATGATGAAATAAGCTCGGATGATAGATGCTTTCTCCTGTAATCAAATAATCGTTTTAAAGAATAGTTTTGCTTAGAAAAGTGACATTCACTTATTAATAAAACAGAGTTAAAGAAAAATAAGCTAACTACATTTTTTCATGCGTTCGAAAAGATTCATCTCGTTTTCAAGTATTTTTCGTTCTTTGCAAAATCGCTAAGCATGCTTTATGTAAGCATTTTTTCAGCCGTCTGTGACTGTGACGGCCTTTGGATTTAAGATATCTATAAATTCGACTTAACAGTTTAGAATTTGATATCTTACCATAATAACGCCATACACGAAGAACAGATCGCAACACAGTTTGACCAGGAACATGATCACGAGTATTATGGACATGGCATATAACCCATTAAGCGCCGCCTCCGCGCTGACGTCATCGTCGTTGTACGCCTCGACTTCTAGAGGCTCTATGGTACATGCTACCACTATCATTTTGACGAACAGAATGAAGGATAGGACCTGAAAATTGTGGTAGATTAGTTTACAATATGGTATATGCATGGCCCACGGCTGAAACGACGACGACAACGACATGGTTAATATGGTACGGTTTGAACATCGTGAGGAAACCGACATGTCGAAGAATCAAAAGTTCGACGACGTTTGACATCAGCCAACCCGCAATTGGCCAGCGTGTTAGATTATGGCGTTCCCACTGCTGGGACACAAGCCAGGAGGCTTGTGTCCCAGCAGTGGGAACGTATATGGGCTGATGATGATGATGATGATGATAGTTTGTAAAGGGTTGTATATTTGTGTAAGAAGTGGACAATGTAATTGTTTGAAGCATTGGACAATGTAGTTTATTGGTTTATATAGGGTTATAGATGGCGTTGATGGGCTTCCCCATCATACGTTTGTAATGTGGGATTGGTAAGAGGAGATATGAGACTTAAAAGTTAAAATGCTAGCTGTATATTTCGCTTAGGACTTAGGTAGTTTTTTTTTTATAAACATGAACCAGAAATATTCATAGATACGGTAGTTTTAATTTTTTAGTATTTGAAATTACATTTGCTATGCTATGAAAATATTTTCTAAAAATCAATTTCTCAATTTTATTTTATTAATACATAAATACCTATATAATTATTTAGCTCACCGCATTAAGGCATCCCATAACAGTGTTACCAGTTTTCAAATCTAGCACAAAACAACATGTTTCTAGTTGTGGCAATCCCATTTTGCGAACAAATCTGCAATTTAAATAATTAATTGAAATTTCATGTTCAATGTTGTAGTGATTTTGAATTTTATCTTTCCTTATAATATTTATTAGCAATGCTCTTATTTATAGTGCTTGCCAACAAATAAATAGGTCTTATGTTTATCAAAAACTAGCTTTCCACCCGCGGCATCGCCCGCGCAGTCAAAGAAAAACCCGCATAGTTCCCGTTCCCGTGGGATTTCCGGGATAAAACTTATCCTATGTCCTTTCTCGGGTATCAAAATATCTCTATACCAAATTTCATGCAAATTGGTTCAGTTGTTAAGGCGTGATTGAGTAACAGACAGACAGAGTTACTTTCGCATTTATAATATTAGTATGGATTGTATGTGGAAAATTCACGGACGAGCCGTTTCAATGGCAGGCAGAATTCATAGCAAAAAATGAATCTAAAGAAAAGAAAAAAAGATCTCAAACTCTAAAAAAACTGCAACAGCATTATTTTCACATGAATTTTGTGAGATTAACAATTTAAAGAAACATAATGATATGTAAAACATGTACTTACTTGTTATATTCCTAAGGGTAAATATTTTTATTATAAAATATCCGGGATGCTGCACGAGGGATGAAAAGAAAGTGAATGAATACTACCAGATTGCGTCAAAGAGTAAACTTTTATTACACATCGCAGACTAGTGGTTAGGGGGGCGAATAGGGGAATTTTCGGTAATACTCGAGCGTGGCAATTTAAGATACGAGAGATACTTTAGACCTAATAGAACAACCTTGTAAACTATTTAGCTCTATATGTAGTGACGCGCGCCTAGAATATAGACGTTGTTAATCCGGCATTCTCGAGCGCGATTTATTTATTTTGAAGAATATAATCTAAAACTTACTAAAAATACAAAATCTGCCGGTTTCATCGCATGACCAGAAGTCTGGAGGAGCCATTTCGTCTTCCGAATGCGTATGAAAAGGTTGTGGTATCGCCGGATATTCTGGGCAACGAGAATGACACTGAGGACAGCAATGACGAGACGCTTGATTCAGGTAAATTTTTGTACTTCTATAATATTCTCTCAACAAAATTACTGACCCAATAACCTTTTTCGGTCAGATTAAGAGATCCCACCAACATTTTTGTCAGATTAAGAAAATATGCTTTCAGGATACCGAGATAAACCTCCCCTATGAAAATCTGACGCGCTCGAGTATTTCAAAAAGACTTTTTTTTTTGCATTTTCAAAAATTCATCATATCTTAACTTATCGTCACGCCGAAATCGTCAGTTTTTTTAAGGGGAGCTTCCTTGGGACCTACTTAACACCCCTTCCGAAAATCTGACGCGCTCGAGTAAATTTTTTTTGTGAATTTTTACTAATTTATATGCCTAGCCCCACCACTGACCACGCAAACCGGCAGATTAGTACACCTTTGTTATCAGAGGCACTTGGGGCATACGTAGTATGAATATCTGACGCGCTCGAGAATGCCCAAGTAACTGTTTTTTTAACATTTTTGAAAAACCGTACACGCCAAACCCACCGCTAAAATGGTTTTTACCATACAAGCTTTTCTTTTCGAAATTATTTTATCTTTCGATTTTGATAAGTCTCGACGGCGCCGTTGAATTACGCCATTTAGCTACCTCGCCTCCCTAACTATAGGCAACTTTGAAATTTATAATACTTTTTATATTTAACTTTACCCGGACAACGTGGATCGAAGGTGTAATGTGGACAAAAAACAAAGTAATATTTCTACTATTACAATAACATAACTATAACATATTTTAAACATACGGTCTACTTTTTTGTATTTCAGAAAATATAATTAATTTCTAATAAGAATCAAAAACTCAGACTAATGAAAACTCATTTTTCTACATTGTTATTTGTTTTATTCATCGATATATCAATATATATATTATTTTTTATTTCCATGCACTTCACTTATCAATACACAGTAAAGGTATATCAATCGGACACATTCTTAACGAATTGCCTTATTTTTAAATTAAATTCTAGTGTCACATCTGTGAACATAGTCTTTGTAATGCCCAGGCGTCACCAAGTCTAGCTTTTTAATCAATGGCACCGAAAATAGGGAGAAAACTGTCATCCGACCCCACACATAGATGGCGCTTTATTAAATATAGGTCATGTAGATTGTAGAACACGGAATGTATCTATGTTTTTATTTGGAATGTTAAATGAAGGTTAGTTAGTTATTATATTAATCTGTCTTCATTTGAAATGTTTGATAAAGTCTCGTATATATTATACTAGCTTTCCACCCGCGGCTTCGCCCGCTTTGTCTCAAACCTAATAAATTAGGTATATACTAAAACCTTCCTCTTGAATAACTCAAGAAACCGCATCAAAATCCGTTGCGTAGTTCCAAAGATTTAAGCATACATAGGGACAGAGAAAGCGACTTTGTTTTATACTATGTAGTGATTATCAGTGGTAAAGAGATGTCGGATATTTGGAAAATTGTTGCATTAAAATTAATACAATATTTAGTATGAAAAAAAGTATGTTGAGTTTAAAATAATATGGCTAGCACACGAAACATTTGGTCTGTGAATAAAGGGTTAGAACTTAGACAAAATGCATATTATTAAGTATCGTATGAGTTATGTTATTAGGTACTATGAAAATATATTATCAAATTCTTTAATATCCCTTCTGACTTCTGTATCTCTATTTTTCAGGGTGCTCAAGCTTACGGATTTTTCAATCAACCTCTCCGAATTTTTTAAGACTAGTAGCTACAGCTACATACATTTATGATTCAAAATTATATAAAAAGGGGATTCACAAAAACAACTTTCAGTTTTGATCACTTTATTAGATAACATGAAATGAAGGTTAACAACTGAACAAATTAAAAATATTGCGATGCAATAAAACCAATTTATTATTATTAATCATTTAAATGTAATAAAGATAATGTAATTACAGTTTTAACTTTTAACGATTTAACCCCTAACTTCAGTCAATTAACAAATCACTATTTTGTCACGTTCTAACATATGTATAATTAATTGAGAGTGAAAGAAACGAAACATTGATTGGTTTTTGATGACATCTAACCGTTGTAGTTTGTTTGAATTTCGCCCATCGTGAGATAGTAGCTTCTGACCACAAGTAGGAAGTATATGTTGATCGCTGAAAAAAATTTAATCACAATTGTTATAATCATCATCATCATCACTGAAAAGACATTTACTAAAAAGACTGAGAAGACAATGTACCTACGTCTACATTTTTTAATCATATAAAAAGAAACATCTAAACAAATGTGTTTTTATTCCAAGCTTGCTATATATACCAAAATGTAGTTATCCTTAGATATGCTCAAACAATAATAAAATAGCTATAGGAAACGATCAAAATATTATTATTATACAGGGTGTCCCACACTTGGTATACTAAGCTCAAAGGAGGTTATAGTTTTGCATACGCTGAGTACGAAAAAAATACTTATAAAATTCCAGACGCATTTTTTTTTCAAATAGATGAATTCTTAAAACTCTATGTGTACACTGTACACCCATAACAAGCAACCCACCCAGCTTTGATACCAGCACGTGAGTATCGTTTAAGATTATGTTTCATAGACAAAATGCTCACATTAGAGAAGCGGTATATGCCGGCTGCGCGAAGCTAGAGAAAACATGGATTTTCAGGAAATTTTTTGACGTAATTTCGTTGTTTAAATATTTTTTAACATGATCAGTGGACAGTGTATGCAAAACTACAAGTCCCTTCGCGCTTAGTATACCAATAGCGGGACACCCTGTATACTTAACAAAAATTTTAGCAAGAAATTGCTTTAATACTTACCAACAGCAATAATAAATGTGATAATTTGTCCTGGGCCCATTGTTTCGATTCCCAGGCAGACGAAGAATATAACCGCTACCAGTATGATGAAAACAAACGAGTAGATTAGGTATGACTTCACGAAGAGGCGTTGGTACTGTGGAAAAATAGATAAAATTAAACTTAATTGAAATAAAATTTGTATAAAAGTAATTAAAAATGCATTAATAAGAAACAATTATTGTTGTGTAGAATTTTCCAAAAATATCTTAAATGGTAACAATTTTTTCCCCATTCCAGCAGATAAAAAAATCTAGATTTCAATTTTCAAACTATATTATAGACTGTACCAAAATTACTATATCGAAGTTGTAAGTTGAATTTGAATTAAACAACTATAAAGCTTATTTATAGCTTATTTATTTCTTTATAAGCTTTATTGCACACAAATAGAAAATAAAAATTTTACTATTTTAATATTTGTTACCTTATGAATCCCATAAATCAGCATAAGCGAGAATATAACGAACAGCAGCGCGAAGGCGAGCTCGATGGAGTTGGTCACAATGATCGGTGTCGAGATGTCGAACACGGAATCTAGTCCCAGCCTCTTTATAGCCAATCCATCGCGAATCTTCAAACTGCAGAGCACGGTGATCACTAGGTTGAAAATCTGAAAGGTTTTATATTTTTAATCATTCGATAGGTAGGTAAAGTAAAAGGTAAGGTAAATAAACACAATAACAAAAAGAACGTGTGTGCCAAGCACATGCGTCAGAAGTGAAACTTCTTTGGATAGATTCAAAGATACCAAAATCGTCGCCTTACTCCATGACGTGACGGCATTGCCAAGACGTGACCTTGAAATTTTAATCTCAACACTCCTAAAAAAGTTCCACTTCAAACTCTAAAAAACACACACTTTTAAATAAGATAAACTTATAAATTTATTGTATGTATTATCACCAATCCTTGATGAGTGTACAGTTTGATTAAAATCGGTCCGAATAAAGTAGGTCAAAATCGAGTCTAAAGAGTCGGTTACATACAACATACAGGTGTAGCTTATAAAAGCGTGTTAAAAATACATTTATCTCAAATGTTGGTGTATATTATTTATTGAATGATATGTATCTTTTTCCTTTTCTCCTATTCTCCTTATCTCCAACCCAAGATGAAAACTTGTTTAAAAGAAATAAACAATTTTTATTTTTCCTATCAGAAATTTAATCATGGCTTTGAGTTTTACCTAATTCGCCGCTAGGTGGCGCTTTCTACAATGTTCGGGAATATCAAATGGGTATCAATTTATTCATTTACTTACCACATTAAGGTATCCAATAATTAAGCTCCCAATCCGAAGGTCGAAGCAGCAGCAGCAGTAGTCAAACGTTAGCATTGACATTTCGGTGTATTTCTTTGTCTGTGTTTCTGTTAGGATATTAATTATAAGTTAGAAGAAATCATAGTAAACTAAGTATATTTATTGGATAACAATTTACGAAACTAAATAAACATTATGATTTGACTGAGTTATAAGATAATATATTATTTATTTATTCATGCTTTATTGCTCTGGATAAATAATAAATTGTCGCTAAATAGCAATTTCTTCCAGACAATCAGTTGTACGGAAAAAATAAGAATTAATTAATTATGAAAGATATTTGACAAAAAAAAATTTTTTGGAAAAAATAATTATTATCTACAAAAGTACAAGGGTAGGTACCTACTTCTTGTCATTGTATTTCTAGAAATTCTAGATGAGTTATACCACGGTATATAATATGTTAATAGAAATATTTTGTTATACAACAAGTAGTTAAATATAAATTTCAAGGAATTCATTGTTTTAATTTGTATTTT
Source organism: Colias eurytheme (assembly GCA_907164685.1). Lineage (NCBI taxonomy): Eukaryota > Metazoa > Arthropoda > Insecta > Lepidoptera > Pieridae > Colias > Colias eurytheme. Next base: position 7,389 of record CAJQZN010035907.1, on the reverse strand, counting down.
ATATAAATAAAAATAAAAACAAAAGTACTTACAAAATTGAATTAAACAGACAGTATTACTTGTTGAAGCCACACACTATAATAACAATTCAAATCTACATCTGCTCCAAAAACAAAATTATTAATTAACTTCTCAATTGGCATTAATAAGTAAAACAATCAAAAGACAATCTATACATATAATAAAATCGTAGGAAAGTCAAAACTGTACATTGAATATTTTTTTTAAAGAATACATAATCCATGATCTATAATCGATATAGAAGCCAAAAACATAGTTTTTAGAATTTTTGTCTGTTTGTCTGTTTGTCTGTATGTTTGTCCAGGCTAATCTCGAAAAGTACTGCATAGATTGACTTCAAATTTTGCATGAATATTACTAACAGGTCGGGTGAGGCTTTTTTAAACATATTATCATGCTATCACCTCCGGGGGAGGAGCTGTGAACCTTTTTTTTTCTTACGTATTCCGTGTATTACGACAGCGTACAATCTAAAGACTCATGTTTAAATGTTGGTTTCGGGTAAGCCATGCTATTATCTAGCTTTACACAATAAAAACTATGTCATTTACGTAATTTGGGCAGAGAATCAGTTTAATGAATTTATTAGTATACAAATTTGAAACAGCGCCATCTATGAGATTTCGTAAAAATCAAATCAATTTACATATTAACACTACTGAACACAATGTTAAAAATTAATAATTTAAATATAATTATGTTATTTATTTATTTAACTCTTTAACCCATATCTTCCCTTCCCTATAAGGTGCGCTTATAATTCGTGTGAATATACTACATTTTTAAAAGTGAGGGTAGATGTTTATTATTTTAAGTCAAACTAGACACCATTACAGTTAATCTAATATTGATTGTGTTCATTGGTTACATTTTTAAAAATCTTCGTGTTTTAAAAATTCGATAACGAGGCGGGACTCGAACCAGCATTCTTTAGTGGTCGAATTTTTTCTATTCTTTATAAATTTATTGTTTATGAATTTATATTTATAAACAATAATACAAAAAGGTTAGTTCGTTGATAATTATTATTCCTTCATCATTTACATGTTGTAAGTAAAAATATACTTTGACTGTTAATACTTTTGTTCAGTATTTACCTGTATGATTATTGCTTGGTAATTAATATATTTTCATGTCGTATACCTAATTAAAAACATAAGTTTGATGTGAAACTAGCTGGATTTATTTTTACACACTCACAGTCTTATATTTCGTGTTAATGTTAAAATAGTATCTATTTATAGTGTAAATCATAATATTTTTTCACAATTAAAAATATTTCCTTTTTTTGATGGTGTTGGCATCGAATAAAACCGCGCTGTCGTTTCGTTCACAAAAAGTGAAGTTATGAGGACCAAATATGTAGCCGCCTCAACTTACGGAAACGAGAGTAACCTGCGTTGTCTGTTAGTTATTGTATAGTCGAATTTAACGTTACATGGAAATTGGCATCTAATTATATGAATAATACTTATATTAAATCTGTAGAGGTCAATTCTGTACATGAAATATATTTCCTAAATAACTATCACGAGGTGATTAGGGATCGACACTGACGCCAAAAATTTTTGTCCGTCTGTCTGTCTGTATAACCGTTATAGAAACAAAAACTACTCGACGGATTTAAACGAAACTTGGTACAATTATTAGTATGAAAGAAATGTTCTCCATATTATATAAAAAATATCTCCCGACATCATAATTAATGTCTATCTTTTATGGTTGAGCTTAGGAGTTCAAAGCTTTCTGATTATATTTGTCTACTAGCTGTGCCCGCGACTTCGTCCGCGTGGAATAGTGACTATGGGACCTATGACCATGGGCTCAGGGTGGGGCAACAATAATTGTTTTTATTTTCATGCTTCCACTCCCACGCCCACTCCCAGGCCCACGCCAACGCCCACGCCCACTCCCCTTCACAATTGGTACCTACCAGATCAAAGCCAGGGTAAGCGCCCCACCCAGCCCCACCGTGGCTACGCCCATGCTGAATTACTACTTAACATACAATTATTGAGTAAATACGTACTACCATAAATAATTAAAAGAATTGTTATTAAAATTTCTTACTAAACTGAGGTAAAAAACTTACGTACCAACCAACTTATTAAAGAAAATCAAGAAATGAAATGCCTAACCTATACCAAATAGTTACTACATAATATTTTAATTAAAAATTATGATTAGTATATAATATCGAAAATCAAAAAAGAAATGCCTAACTAATTCTACGTAAAATTTCTTTTAAGTTATGTCATATTATTTTTTAGGAACCAGGGGGGGGAGAGGAGCAAATTCTGTTTCCTTCCTTTCTTAAATGGATGTTTTTAATAATGTATGGTGTAGCCACTGATCAGCTTAATCGATACTCAATTTTTATCAAATCCAGCAACAAATCCAAATTAGATGTTTCCTGTCTCACGCACGTAACTAAAGGCTGAAGAGAGAGAGAGGGAGCACGTAACTTAACCGTTTAGACGAAGAAAAGTGTATAGAAAAAGGAATAAATAATTTCATAAACTTCCCAACGATCTTTAAAAATAAATTATTATATCATTTTTTTCATTCCCACTTTTACCCCTATGTAGGTATAATAAGTGGATGAACCGATTTCGATACAATTTATCTAAGAACCAGCAGCGTCGGAAAATATGCTGCCTAACAAAAAAAAGCCGCATCTAATTCGGTTTACCTGTTAGCCAGCTACGGTGCCATAGACAGACACACACACACACACAGAAATACATAGCAGTCAAACACATAACACCCGTCTTTTTGCGTCGGGGGTTAAAAATATAATACGACATAATTAAAAGGACATTTTGTGTGGAAAATTTACCTATTAGAAGTAACCATAATGTTAATTTGACCCCGCCCCCCCTACTACCTCAGCTTACCCCCAAACCCTTGGGGAATTTTGATATGATCATCTGGACATGTAAAGGAATAACTGTAGCGTATAACAGATAAATTACGTTTTATCGTACACTGTACAGTGTACAATAGAATGCCTTAGCAAATGTTCGCCGTGATTACTTATAAATTGTCATAACTTTTTTATTTATAAACCGATTGACATGAAATAAACACTAACTGTTAAATGAAGATTACCACAATACATTAGTGAAAACCGCATCTAAATCGGATAAGCCGTTTCTGAGATTAGCGTGCACAAACATACAGACAAACAGACAAAAAAATTTTTAACTACAGTTTTGGGTTCAAGATCGATTTAATAATAACACCTGCTAATTTTTTTCTACATATTTTCATTGTACAGACATCGCTTTTCCACAATTTTATTATATGTATTGATGATGATGATGATGATTGATGATTATAACACTCTCAGTCCGTTTTAACTTAATTTTTATTTACTCGCATCAGTGCCACCTAAAAAATCTTTATATCGAAATTCGAGCAAAGCTAAGAAAATGAGAAATAAGAGTTCTCAAGGATCGTTAGAGGTAAGAGGCTTACTATTGACCGAAAACAACATATTGTGTTATGCCGAGAACCTGAAACCGCTTCACAACGAGAATTGCGGCTCACAGCTGACCGCGAACGGTATGTACTATCCTGTGAGACCGAAACCTTCACTGAGAGGGTATAACGTCTCACAGCTGATCGCAAATGGCATATTTTATCTCGATAATCTGAAACTTTTATTCAATATGAAGACCGATTGACAAATGATAGGGTGCACCATAATATTATTCGATCTCTTGAAGATGAACATGAGCATAAGCAATGACTAGAGTAGGGACGCGAATATTACCATTATTTGAGACAAGATTATTTGAGACAAGTACGATTAATAAGTTTGTTTAATGAAAGATTAAGAATTGAAACTATTTGGTCTCTTGAAACGGACGAATAGCGAGAGGCCCGTCTTACTGTAGACAGATTTCGACAGTCTTAATGACTTAAGAGGTAAACATAGAAGATCAATCTACGAATTCGGTGGTGTGGTCCGACAAATATAAAAGTGGGTTTGCTTATAACCTCACAATTGATTACAGATCATCTTCTGTATAGGCGATATTAACGTAGTATTACAGACTAATAATAATATACTACGTATACAAGTAGTATGTTCTTTTTGTAATGCTTTAAAGAGGAGTAAGGAGTCGGCTTTCGTTTGAAGATACACCAGAACCTTTGAAATCACTACTTTTAGAGGAACATGTGCAATCTAAACAGTTCTTAGACAATATTCGCTCTTATAGTAGTGCGTTTTAAATGATCCTTTGGTGCTCAACAATTATCAGAGGATCCTTTCATGCTTACTTTTAAGATACAAGGTCAAGTTTATCATTTGATAGGATCCCTTTTGCCTGAAGGCCAACCTAAGTTTCTTCAAATATATTTTGTATTCGACTACAACGAATAGTCGAATACAAGAAATCAATATTTCTCGAATTTAAAATATTACAATTTTTCCTACAGTAGGGCGACGAATGTATTTTCGCATAGTAACGGAGGGGAACTCGCGGGGAGTCAAGTGATGCGGGCCACGTACCACAAACATGCTTAGTTTGTTGTACCGAGCGCGAAAGAAAGTCATCGTGTTTTTAGTAAAATTACTATGTAAACTAACGTAATTTAATACTTAGGTACATATTATATAATGATGCGCTCAAACTGTTAATCTACATTTAATTTAGATTATTATTTGAATTACTAAGTAATGTAGAATTTAAATCAAATTCATGTTTTCCTCAGATTTTCGATGTCCTCCGATTTTAAGATTTTCTTATCAGAGTATTCAATTTTAATGTAGTTTATTTTTATAAGAGACAATTAAGAACATTCAAAAATAAAGTGTCACGTATTTTTTTTAAACGACGAATGACGAAAAACGACGTAATCGCGGACGAAGTCGCGGGCAACAGCTAGTAATGTTATAACATTTTACCACGTGACTTACCGCAGATAGATTAAAATATGTTTTGTACGAATGTTTGTACGTGACAGATTTTAGTAGGCATATATTTTACATGACTTTTGAAGAGTTGTCACCATTCTACTACTAAACCGCGTCTATGTATAATAAAAAGTGACGTCCTGTGTCAACTAGTCTGGTGGTTTGGGCAGATGCATTATGCATACATCTGTTTTACTGATCGATTTTCTTTAGGGACAAGTAGGTGATCAGCCTTTTGTGTCCTGCCAGACCTAGACATATTATTTTCTTTCGTCTCTACCGGGAATCGAACGCAGGACCCCTCGGTTCTATGCTTACGCGTCAACCACTGTACCAAGAAGACGGTCCTGTAAAAAAAAGCAGAAATTAGTATTCACGAGTATATTTTTTAAGTATTCGACAATAAAACACTAAAGCTGATTTATCGGTTTTGAACCCATTTGTTCAAATAACAATAGTGTAGTAGTAACAAATAACATGTCCAACACAATACCACATAACTTGTATGTAAATTATTACTATTATTACACACAATAAACTTACTTGTTTCTTGACGTAATAGATTATTTTAGTACCAGATGGGATCTAGTACCGCAGGATTACTTCGTTCATAGTTTTTTGATGAAACCAAAATTTTATGTATATGTATAATTAGGAGAATATATATATAATAAACTAGCGGTCCGCCCCGGCTTCGCCCGTGGTACATATGAAAAATAGATGTTGGCCGATTCTCAGACTTACCCGATATGCACAGAAAATTTCATGAGAATCGGTCCACCCGTTTCGGAGGAGTATGCAGACTAACATTGTGACACGAGAATTTTATATATAAGATATAATATAATAATATAATATATTTATTAAATTATTTGAAAGTCGGTTAAAAAATTTAAATCAACTGAACATCTATATGTTTATCTAGACGTGCGAAATCTTTTGCTGAAAATGCTAATTGAGATAGAACTAATTCTTATTTAAAATTAAATCCTCCTTTGTTAAGACCATATTTTATTGACTACTAGCTTCCGCCTGCGGCTTCGCCCGCGTGGTGCTTTGATAAAAGGTAGCCTATGTTCTTTCTCAGGGTCTAAAGATTGTCTGTGCCAAATTTCATCAAAATCGGTTGAGAGGTTTAAGCGGGAAAGCGTAACAGACAGACAGACAGACAGAGTTACTTTCGCATTTATAATATTAGTAGGGATAAAACATTACTACCAATTAGACTTTAGACCATATCATAAATGAAAAATGCAGAAAAAATGGGTTAAAATTATCTTTTTTAGCATAAATTTCTTAATTTCTATATAAAAGTTAATATTCGAATGTATGATTATATTATTTCACAAACCTCTCGATCAATAAGCAGTTGCAGTAGGTATGTTCAACGCTAGAGGCCCCAACGCCGGGTATAAAGTAAGCGCTTGAAGGACGCTCCTCATCATCAGGACTGGAGTGTCTTGTTCCTCTGCTAACCTTTGGAGTACTGCTGATACCACCTTGAAAATAAGATTTATTATCAGTTAATAAATGATCATTTCATGAAATGATTGATTATTTCATGAAATGGTCGCATTTCATGATTAATTGACCAACATAGTTTGACCAGATCGTTAAATCGTCAATGTTTCACGATTTTGTCATCCACATTTGGCCAGATTGTATAAAATTTAGGATGAAGAGTCCATAAAATATTAAATAAGTCAGAATATTTTAAGAACTTGTTTATTGGCACTCGCCGGCCGCTGCCGCGGCACTAACTTAAGTGCCGCGGCAGCGGCTGGCGAGTGCCAGGAGCGAATCGCTTTTTAGAAAATAAACAATTATAATAATATTGTAGGATATATATAATAACCGATCCCGCGTCCTACTATAACATACTGATGTAGTTGCGAGCAAATAATGTACGTAGGACGCGTGAAGCTATAAACACCTAGTCATAGGATTTAAGGCGCATTTTTTATTGAATACAAGATATCCGCAATTTCCATAGTACTCGAACCTCTTTGTCGTAAATTCTTTGCTATAACTTTCTTCATATTGTAATTAAACGAATTGTTGTTTAAAAACTACTAATGAAACGAAATGTTTAGTTAGTAGTTTTTAACAGCGAATAATAAAATTTTCGACACCGGCCACCATATTTCACACATAAACCCAGCGCTTGCAGCGCCTCTACCAATAATTACTGTAACTACTTAACGATAATATGATCAACTAATTTTGGTCATTTCATAAAAAAAACCGCGTTTAATTGCCCATATCGAGAAACGATTTCTTATAATTGATCTGCTCAAACCACATCGTAATGTGGCCAATAGACATTCAACCATTTCATGAAATGATCGACCATTTCATGAAGTGAGCAAATCTACGATATGGCAACGACATCAATCAGGCAATCAGACCTCATAATATCGTTTTAAAAGCACATGTGTTAA
>CAJQZN010035906.1:11062-30124 GCA_907164685.1 Colias eurytheme | reverse complement strand
ATCTGCAGATATTAGATTGGATTGAATATTAATTTCGGCCGTAAGTGCTCACATTAAGAAGCGTTATATGCCGGCTGCGCGAAGCTAGAAAAGAAAACATGGATTTTCAGGAAAAAATTAGCAAAAAATTTTTGACGTAATTTTGTTGTTTAAGTATTTTTTACGTGATCAGTGTATGCAAAACTACAAGGCCCTTCGCGCTTAGTATACTAATTGTGGGACACCCTGTATATAGGTAAATTTAAAATAAAATATGTATGGGAACTTTACCAGTGTTGAATTTTCCTTGTTTAGTGGAATTTGAAGCCACACCTTTTTAGTTTATGTATATTTTATGGTAGTTAGTATGTTTCCAAGTTACCAAGTTAGTAGTGTTTCATTGCTATCAATTCACTTAATTTTTAATGTCAGCTAATGTTTTGTTTCAAAGTCGCTTTAAGTGAGCCGGCATTTTTGCAGTGTCATATATTATGTTTTTATACTGTATTTGTTTCATCGATCGCCATTTATAAAATGAATACGATGTTAATTTTATTACTGCCATACTCCATAGCCTTATCAGTAAGTAGTAAATAAAAAGTTACCATGTCAAGCTTATTTCGATTGCAACTTTCCAAACATCAAGTTTATCAAATCATCTAGCAAGTAGCAGCATTAAAATATACGAACCAAATTTGCACGTTCTTTCAATTCATATATAATGCAATTTAGACTCGAGAACATCCCGTCCGATTAGGGCCCTTCTGGCCTCCTCCACTCAAGCGACAGCTCAAGCCGAGGTTCGTGGTCCCCGTCAAGGGGGGACGCCCTTGTGCATGTCGCTACCAGGGTGAACCTTCAGTTCACCCCCGCGTCCGCGTTAAAATGTAGAAGCCCTTCTGGCTAACATTGAGAGACACCACAAAAAAAAAAAAAAAACTCGAGAACATGTCCCAAAAATTGCGCATTGGAATGAACAACAATTCTTTATTTGCTTCATTTAACAAATACACTGCGTCTATAATAAATTTTGGGCAAATAAAGATGCATATCTAGTACCCAGAACTAAGTATGACGAACCTTTGTAATGGCAATGTTCTCTACGCCCAAGTCCTTATTCCGTCGTATCTAACAGATATTCTGCTAAAGTAAAATGTTGTAAGTCCCTTGGTGGTTATACGAATGTGGACTTTGTATCTTCAAGATAGGGACGATTGTTGCGGGTAGCGCGACAAAAGTTGTGCGTTAGATTTTTCGCGAATTTCGTGTTTTCGGTCAAAGCCGCGACCTTGAGGACGGTCGGCGCGCCCTTGACACTACGGTCAAACCACGTACTCCATAACGTATGGCGAGAATTACGCACACCGCATACATTCGCCTACATCAATGTAGACGCTGACAAAATGCATTATGAGATCGTGAGTACATTGTATTTATTGCAAGTGTGAATCAGGAAACGGACTTCCGTTGTAAGGCGCTATTGGTGTGAATGTGATATTTATAATTTATTATTGCATTATGTCAGAGTTACCGCCTCCTTGCGGGGACATTGCGCGATGAATTTCAAGTACAGTACTGGCAATTTCACTTATATATTGCCATGAATTATCCTGTTTAAGACCATCGTTCGTTTTGACAAATTATGCACTGTATTTTAATACACAAATTCTTAACATTTTTACCACGCTACATAATAATATAGCGGAATTTGCAGAAATATCTAAATACAGGTTTGATTTTCTGATAAGCTGAACGAAACTAATTCACGCAAATACTATACTGAACCCATTTCAATGAAATTTAGCACACATATAGAGGGTAACTTGGATTAACACGTCATAGGATAGGTTTTATGCCGGAAATCCCACGGGAACGCGAACTATGCGGGTTTTTCTTTGAAAACGCGGGTGAAGCCGCGGGCAGAAAGCTAGTTTAACCTATTCCTTAAATGTTCATTAAGTTTGTAAGCTCTGAAACAGATCGGTCCAAAAACTTCAAGCGTGTAATCCAAAGTTTCCTTAAGGCCTACCGCCTAACCCTGTATTAGTTCAGGGATAAGACAAATCCTTACAAGAATTATCTAACTTTACCTTTTACCCTAACTTTACAATTAAGAATGTTTGGGTCATATATAAAAATAAAGTTTGAATTGTAATGTTTATGTCGCAGGCAAATTGTACAATTTCCTCTGTTTACAAACGGCGTCTGTCACTTTAAAAACGCTAGGCATTTTGTTATAAATGTCGAGAATTCGTAATCAGAAATCTTTGGTTGGATAAGGGGGTGGGTAAGGTTAGGTTCTTGTTTTTAAAACTACACAGAAATAGGTAGTTTTAAAAACAAGTACCTTACCTAACCCACCCCCTTGTCCCCTTTTATTAAGTTATAAAATTTGAAATATAAATTTTAAGTTTTGTCTGTATGTTTATCGTTACGCATTTTCGCCTAACCCACTCAACATGTGTGAGCAAACTTTGATGTTAAAGTTAATTGAAACTTGATTATAAACGATACTGAATCTGATTTGTATTTTTGTGTTATATTAAAATGCTTTCTGTCTTACAAAATTCACTTTGTACCTACACTTGATACATTGAACTAGTTTTACAATCATTAAAACTATTTCCACAACATTTTTAGGACGAATATTTTCTGGGACATTTTCAAACAAACTAGAATCTCTTTGTACTAAATATAAATCGTGTATTTACAACAATAATCCATTTACTTGCAACTGTTGCCAAATAATTTTATTTGATGTAAATCGTAACCTAGTAATCAATCAATCCAACATAGACTATGAATTAAATAACAATGAATTTTAAATGCTTTTATATTGAAGCATATATCTTTAAAACTGTTTTATCTTTTAGGAAAGCAGCAACAAGCACATCAAAGAAGATGTTATATGTCTGGACATAAGAAAAATTGCGAAGCCCTGTACCAATTCTCCACTCCATATTTTGTTAAACATAAAACGATTAACACTATCCGTTATTCACTAATCCCGATCCTAATAATATAAGAAGGTTCAGAATTGCCTATCAGAGAGTGTTTACTAATAAGCGTCTGATCAAAAAAATCCCAAACTAAAATTGCAGAACATATTTTTATCTCTATCCAATAGGTACTCTACCATCGACCAAACCTCTTACAACCATACCTTCCACACACTTCCACATCCCACTAAATCAATACAAACAGCAAGCAAACAACAAACAATAACCGAGTAAATAAAGAAAAATGAAAATACACAACGGTACATATGTAACGTTTGCACACGTAAGCAAAAACTGCAAATGCTGGCTGGCACAAAAACGCGTCTGCGATCTAATGAAGAACTGTAAGGGCGTGTATTAATTAGCCGGCGTTCAGCGGCGCGTGCGCACGCTATGTGGCGCCGAGCGGTGACCACGATTTGGGGGATTGCTGGGATAAAATATAGATAAAGATTTAGTAAATAAATGCTGTTAAAGTACTGTATAGACTGTAACTACCGTAAGTAGGATGCTTTGGTACTGTGTCAATCGTAGGTAAAATAGGATTTAGGATGGATGGTATGGTACCGCAATTTATTACCTTCTCTAGTAATCGTAATATATCTAATCGTTTAGACTTGAGAGGCTTTCTGTGAAGTGATTTTATGAAGAAATGTATTTATATTTATAATATTCTCAAACAACATGTTGGCTAACATTGCCGCTATGTACACATAATCCTTAAAAATATTTAACAAAAAAGATCACAAAAAAACACAATCCAATTTACGAAATGTCACACAATTTTAAACCACAACATTCGCCGCAGGAAGTCTATGCATATTAATTTAATTATTTTTCGAGGAATACGCGATTAACAATAACATGTAAAATGTCCACAATTTCCATACACCATGGCCACACTAAGTGAGCTATTCTAGACTCCGATACGGTTCGAAAGGAATTAATGGCCTGTGATCATATTCAGGCCTTTGACTTTGACTAAAATTGTACTTATTAACGTAAATTTTACCTGATTTACTGCCTGATAGATGCAAACAAGCACCATAGATCGTTGAATTAATTTAATTTCAAGCGTCTTTTGAAGGCTTTAGGCTACGTATAATTTCATATTAATTAACTAAGAGGCAATTGTTGTGAATATAAAGTTGGAATAGTAATGGAGTTAATTCCACAACAACAAATTATTATGTCTATGTTTTTAAATTGCTATGAGTCTCGTACGTATTTGAGAGATTTTTCTGTTTGGATCTGGATGAAAAATATATCGTTGCTTTTGTAAAATTCAGATTTGTAGAACGTATGTTTAATTGCGATACGTGCAATGTGAGTTGTGTGACACAGGTGAAAACCGTTAAGTTAGATATTCTACCACTGATTTTATGTTTTAATTTAAGTCTGACTGGATAACATTAACATCTCGCTGTAAAAGCTTTTACATGAGTTTAAGCACTACTATACTAATCTTAAGATTTAACTCAAAATTACTAGACAGACTTTATCATTTTACCATTAGAAAGCAAAATCTTTTTTTACTCCTAACAGAAACCTATTGAAATTCAATCAACCATAATCAACTAGCAAACGTAAACAATAAATACCAAAAAAACAATTGACTATCGCTCCCTCACCGACGAGTGTCCACAAGAAAGCAGCACGCATAACAAACATGACCAACTAGGGCTAGCAGCTGGCCCCCGGGGACGGTCCAGTGGCCGCCACGTATGGGATGTGGCGCCTTGCGTTCTAACGGAGCTAGTGTTGCAACGTAGCACGTGCTAATGCTTAGAAGTTAGACGTTTGATGATAATCATCAAAAGAGGATACATAGCAAGTTGAGAAGAAGTATTTTTTAACTAGTCGCAGTGTTCGTGCTTTGCGCGCCTTGCATGCTAACTGCTATTTGATGATAATAATCATCAACACAGGATAAATAATAGGCTGAGAAGTTTAGAAGCTTAGTCGCAATGTTAGTTGGAGGTTATATAGGTTATACTAGCTTACCGCCCGCGACTTCGCACTTTGTCTAAAATTAATAAATTATATACTAAAACCTTCCTCTTGAATCACTCTATCTATTAAAAAAAAAACTACGCATCAAAATCCGTTGCGTAGTTTTAAAGATTTAAGCATACAAAGGGACATAGGGACACAGGGACAGAGAAAGCGACTTTGTACGATGTAGTGATATGCTCCCTCGCCGTAGATTGTCCACAAGAAAGCAGCACGCAAAACAAACATGACCAACTAGGGCGAGCAGCTGGCCCATGGGACGGTCCAGTGGCCGCCGCGTATGGGATGTGGCGCCTTGCGTGCTAACGGAGCCAGCGTGGCACGTGCTAATGCTTAGTTGATATGCAAGTGCTTAGTAGTTAGACGTTAGATGAGAGGCATTTTTATGACAGAACAAGAAAGGTTGAGTCTGCTAATGTTAAGTGGTGTTGGCGAGTGAGGCGTATAAACATGGTCACACCAATCAATGACCATTTTGAGTAGGTAAAAAGGATGCAAAAATTAACATTATTCATAAATTATAAGCAACTAGCTTTCCGCCCGCGGCTTCGCCCGCGTTTACAAAGAAAAACCCGTTCCCGTAGGATTTCCGGGATAAAACCTATCCTATGTCCTTTCTCGGTTATCAAAATATCTCTATACCAAATTTCATGCAAATTGGTTCAGTATAGTTAAGGCGTGATTGAGTAACAGACAGACAGACAGAGTTACTTTCTCATTTATAATATTAGTATGGATTCCATTCGATATTCATTATTAGCAAATATAGAATTTCATATTTGTTATTATTTAATATTAATTTATACTTTCTTCTAGTTCTGTACGTATCATTTTCTAATACAAATTCTTCTTTTGAAAAGTAAATCTCAAATAGTATCTGTGAACCAATATACAGTCCTCAAGAACCATAAACGCAAAAAACCGAACCTTATTGCCTCAAAATCATTTCCCAAAAAACACAACTACCGTTTATACACGGTACAGTCAGCAAACTAATCGCCGGCCACTGACTGATAGCGAGTCACCGGGACCGGCTTATCGTTCAATCACAGCTAAAGTATAATCTGCGATACAAAAACACATTTCAAATTACCCGCCGGCAACACATAATTAACTTTATTATGTTCAATAAAATCGGATATTGTTTGTACGGTCAGCAACGATAAGTATTGAATTATGTTTTATATGAGAAAAAGTAAGTTAGGAATAAATTTTGAAGTAGTGTAGTAGGCTATCCGCTAGTATTAGTAAATTCAACGATTAACAATTTTAAAGTTAATGAAAATAAGATCTTTATTCATTTATCATTCCATACATAGATAGGTATGTATGGAATGATAAATGATGGAATTAATTCGTATAATATGATATGAATACTAGATTCTTACTCTGTGTTTTGTAATTATCACAAAAAGTGACAAACTAATTCGATATGCAGTTAATGCACTTCAACAAAATAATATTATTCACCATACACCATCCTTCTTTATTACCCTAAGTATTGCCAACATAGCAAAGTTTTAACAAACCCAACCCCTTCAGTGTACAGCCAACATAACAAACATATATTAATAACAAACCAATACGATGTGTGCCACCTCATGTCGTTCAACTTCCAGCGACAATTGTCTCGGTTACGCAAGAGGAAGCGCGGATTTAACCCGGGAACGCTCCCGATATAGAGTTGCCGGGACAAAGCGTCGGCCGATGGACGCCGCTCGCCCACCGGGCCGTCTGTCACACCGTACACACTACTTGTATTCTAATTAATATATTTATATAAGTTACACAATATACAAATTGTAGCAAAGATCTTCATATAGTTGCGGTATAATGAATATAAATATGTGAATGAATAAGGAAGAATGAGCAATGATTTAGTTGTAGTAATTTGGATAACTAATTTAACTTAATACTAAGTTTTTGTAACAAAGGCCTACTTAAACATTACTAAATTGATAAACTAAAAATAATTGTATCAAACATTACGAAGTTCTTAGAGATTTTTTAAATGTTATTGTTTTTATTTCATTAGGGAAATTGTTATTGCTTCAAATTGATATTTTCTAACGAACCCCTTCGTAATCACCGCGTATGTAATTGCGCCAAATTATCTAAAAAACAGCAAAACAATGTAAAACGTAGCAAGAAATCTGTTATCTTTCTTGCTTGCTTTTCAATAGAATAACAACTTAATTACAATTATTAGCTGCTACCGGAGCGTTTAAACAAAATGATTTATAGTAAAAATTATAAAAAGATAGAAAAAGTTTTGTTAATTAAATAGCATACTAATCTATGAAGTAATCTATTGATAAATGTAAATAAGTTTTGTTATCTAACCTTCATAAAGTTTTATATAAAAAAAAGCAGTTGCGTGTTAGTTCAGTTTAGAACACTATACTTTTCTGCGCTTAGTTCGTCTTAGTTGCACAATTATATCGGAATATAGTCATATTACGAATTCGTTTTTCGAACTACACAAACAATATTTTGGTAAGTATAGATAAAGAACAAAAAAAAACTATTGATAAAGAACTGCCAGTACACAATACAACCATTAAAAATAATACCAAAATCCAAATCACTTTCAAAGAAATATCATTAAGAACATTACACTCCGGTGTAACGGACGGCCAGGTTAAACGGCCAGATATTTCTGTCCAACATCCAACACGTATGCCGCAATCTGACGCGACACTCGCCCAAAATCAGGAAACGTTGCGTCACAACACACAGTCAGGTCTTAATGAACATCTCATGTCGAACTACGCTTGCCCCGTGACGATTGATACACTAAGTCATAGCATTAATCAACTAAAATCTATACTGAATATTATAAAGCTCAAGAGTTTGTTTGTTTGAACGCGCTAACTTCAGGAACTACTGGTCCGATTAAAAAAAAACATTTCGGTGTTAGATAGCCCATTTATCGAGGAAGGCTATAGGCTATAATATATCATCACATATTTTAGTTCATTAATATTCAACTCGATCTAAACTAGGGATTGAAAATCCTCCATCGACGACAACGTTTTGGGAACATAACTAAAATAGATGTAAGCATACAGCTGTCTTCAAAACTGTTTATCTTAGACTATTTTAACGAAATATCATTTTGGAAAAGTTAGAAATTGTCTTTTAACTTTTGAAACAGCTGCAACGTTTCTGAAGTACATGAATGTGTCAAGTTGTTATTGTTATGAATTGTATCTTCATAAAATTCAACACAATCACATCTCATACAATATCAAAATCCACTTTCAATGCCATTTTGCTTAGTTTTAAGTATCATAATATAAGATAATGAAATAAAAAAAATATGGAGCTATTATCAATTTTCCATCGTCATGCCGGCAAACATCTGTTTACCCCATAAAATAGATATATTATTTCCCTCTTTGACTCTCGTCATCTTACAACCCAACAAGCAGCATAACGAAAAGGCTACGAGCATTCTAAGGGCTCTTCTGCATAGATACTGCTTTTCGAATCGGTGGTAAATGTTAAAAATGTTATGACGATTCAATAGTGCTTTTATAAGAAGTGTAATTGAATAAATATTTGAGTTTGAGTAATACTGGATGTATTACCTTGTGGAAAAGTGGGTTTGGTACTGAGTTAGTCCCATACAAACGCAGTACTCACTATTCTTCTCGAACCTAGACCACCAATATCACATTTCACATTTCAATATCACCGGCAATGTGAAGGCCGGTCGTTTGCCGTCTGCGCTGTCTCGGTGAGGTCAAGGTGACAGCGGCCTGCCGCTGACAATTCAGGGAATAAAATCCCAGTTACCATGATATAGAGCACTGGAGATGGTATATGGAGAACACAGAATAAAGAATCATTGCAGAATAAAGAAATATGCCTGAACGTCCTTGTCCCTTCCAATTAGCTAAATTGAACGAAACATCACAATGCATATGAAAGAAAATATGTACTTCATTTTGAAAATCTGGAAGATAATTAATTCAATAAACGACTATAAAGACTTGCGTACAGATTCAAACGGGATGATATTATCAAAGTTAAAGAATTTTACATACCTACCTAAATTGATCCCGAAAACTATCCCATAAACATGGATAATACGAATACCGTTCACGATTAATATAAAATGCAACGGTACTTAAAATCAAATATCAGAAACAAAATCTAACTCCCTCATTTACAAATCTAACAATTACATATACCTCCAAATTTTGTTAAATTAAATCCACGTAACCTTTTCATAACCGTTATTATTACTAAGATCGACACTACATCATATTCAAGTCTGTCTGTCTGCTCGCGAATAACTCAAAAACTACTTTATCATTCTATTTTCAACAATAGCTACATTAAAAAAATAGCATATATAATTTCTTCAGTTTTACAACGCTACCGTAGCAATAAATATCGTACCTCTCTTTACCCCATCCAGATATTTAAATCTCGATCAGAGTACGAATATTGAGTTAATCAACGGAGGTACCTACCGGCGCCTTTCATCTCTCGCAGAGGTCACAATGAGGCCCAGACTCCAATCCTGGACCTTTGTGCTCGTTTGTTAGGCCGTGCTTTATGTTATTTCAAGAGAGGTGGGAATACTTCTTTGATATGTGCTTTTTATATCACTTGAAATACCTATAAGTTTTTTGTTTTTTTGTGATGTTATTATGGATTACTGTCTTACAGAATGAAAATTTTAATCGATGATATTTCATATGGTAATTACGAAGTTTTAACAGAACAAGCGTCATAATAACATAACCCATTAAATGATAAAAAAGAGTGTGTACCGAGCACATGTGTCAGAAGTGGTTCTTTGGTTAAATTCAAAGATAAAATCGTCGCCTTACTCCATATTGCCATGACCTTGAAATTTTACTCTCAACGCATCTAAAGAAGTTTCACTTCAAAAAACAATAGACACTAGCAAGATAAAATAAACTACCAATAGCCAAACGCACACACACACTGACAGTAATCCATACAAATTTGCGTCAAATTAATTCTCCAGTCAAAACAAATAAAAACCAAACACTCCGGTTATCTTCACAATTCATTTCGTGTCACGATTGAAGCTCATAAATCTGTCACTATGACCCGATGAATTATTTCAAACTTTCCTCACACATGTAGGAGATCCATCAAAAGAATTATCACCGTCTTATCTATAACTAGCTGCGTGCCGCGGTTTTAGCCGCGTAAATGAGTTTTTCCGTTTAATCCAAATAATCCTACTAATCTTTATGAATTGTCAGAATAAAAAGTTACTTATTACACACAGACAAGACAGACAGACTAAAATTGTAAAAATTACTATTTTGGCTAATTTTATCTACACTAATATTATAAAGAGGAAAACTTTGTTTGTTTGTTTGATTGTAATGAATAGGCTCATACACTACTGGACCGATTTTAAAAATTCTTTCACCATTAGAAAGCTACATTATCCACGAGTAATATAGGCTATATATCATCATGCTAAGACCAACAGGAGTGGAGTAATGCGGGTGAAACCGCGCGGCACAGTTAGTCTATAATAAGCCGTAACATTTGACGAATCCCCATCGCGTGAGTTACTTCTTTGAACTTATCTAAGGAACACATGAAAGAAAAATAGTTTCTTAATTGAGACTCACCAACGCTGTGCAGCAATTTATTACTCAATTATAATGTCCAATATTTAATTCAATGATTTAATTAAATAATTTTAATTAACACGCTCGTGGTGTACAATTAATATCAAAAAGCTTCGCTAGAATATAACTTTTTATTTGTTACTAGCTTAGTTACTAGCAATAAAAGGTAGCCTATGTTCTTTCTCAGGGTCTAAAGATTGTCTGTGCCAAATTTCATCAAAATCCATCGAGAGATTCAAGCGGGAAAGCGTAACAGACAGACAGAGTGATTTTCGCATTTATAATATTAGTAGGGATAGTAGGGATTGTTAACTTAAATAACCACAACAAAGAAAAACATTTAAAATCTATATAAATACAAGTTGATTCTAAAGTGTTTATTCCAAGAAATAATTAAGGGCCTAACCGCTAAAATCGACACCATGTAAAATCCCCGGAGGCTATTTGTCTCGTTTTGAGTTAAATGGCTTTCTCGTGTTGTGAAACAGTTGTACATATTAAATGCATGCAGTTAAAAATAAATACTTTAAAACGAAATTCTTATAATAAGAAGCAGATTCCTATCCCTATTATTTGATACAAAATAGTTGTATCACATAAATGCAAATAAAACATATACATTTCAAATATATTAGAAGATAATGCAAAGCGTTATACTCTATCCTCTATCTTAACGACAAAGTAAACAAAGTCAATAAATTGAAACCTAAATTACAAGTACAGTTAACCGAACGCCAACCTTACCATTACCACCATTACGTAAACAGCGGCGCGTTCAATAAAAACAACCAAAAAAATGTCCTCAAAAACGCGCCGTCTCCAGCCTTTACTTTTTTCGAATAATTATCTCACACTCGAAGACTCGGCAATTTCAAAATCCCTCGTTGGTTCGCGTTAATGAAGACAATCGACTTGAACAAATGATGCCGAGTGCACACTGCACAGGTTGCGCGGAATCGTTCAATCTCCGCTCTGACAATTATTTCATCGTCAATAACGTATCTTACTTAATTCGTTGTTGCTTCGTTAAACCCGAATTGTGTTGAACGTAGGAATTTATTAAAATAAGACGTAATTATACTAAAACTTTCAAGATAATACCTACCTACTAGATTGTTTCAATTATCCATGTGTATATCTAAAATATACAATCTCCAGTCACCTAAACGATTAAAATTAAGTAGCCGCTGCGTGATTAACTTTAAAACTTCACTCGAAAGCAATGCAGTTAGGTCAGTCACCTGCCTAATTAAAAAATGCATCCAAACTTTGATGTGAATGATAAATTACCTTTTTATACTGACATTTTATAACATCATTATATCATACATAAAAATGAGCGGCAGGGACGCGATGTAAACACAAACAGCGTTCGCGCCAAACTCTCGGAGTGCAACAAAAAAAAAAGCGACTGCAAAAAGGTTCGCTGCGAGGCGCCAAAAAGCCGCCGCCATTCTTAGAATACGAGTGAATGAAAAAAGCCATAAACCCAAACCCGCCGAACGGTTTCACGAGCCGATGCACCGATATTGTTGAGAATTTAACAATTTGATAACATTTTTTCCCAGCTCCGACGAGACTTATCTGATTCGTGTGTATATGATCGATGCTGATTTGCTTTTAGCGATAATATAAGGTTATCGGCTTTTTTGTTATGGAACTGTGTAAACATTTTTAAAAGCTAGAAGTTTCGCCTCGATAGCGTATTGTTTATTTTGATTTTTAGACGATGGATGACCAGTCCATTTAACATGTATGTATAAGCTTATCAAGATTCTTCAATAAGCATATGAGAACCTTATTTAGTCGTATATTAATTGCGAACGCACAAACAAGAATAGTTGGGAAGGAACAGGTGCATGTCTCAATGAAATACCTCGCTCAGGCAATATCTTTTTATATGTCATACAACTATAAAAAAATATTTTTTCTACAATTAAACATATTCCTATAGAAAGTGAAGCCTATCACGTATAGGCAAGGTTATCAAAAAGATTCCACTATGGCATATTATGATTTATACGACCACAAACTTTTTAGTTTTTACCAACATTTCCATAGCAACACGTAAAATCCAGACCAGCGCAGCGAACAAAACAGTCGCTTTGTCGGCATCTGTCATTGTCCTACAATAACAAAAATTATTCATCACAACAAAAACGAATCCTCTTACCGGGAACGAGCCTCCAACTACCCTCAAAAGCTGGAGAACAATACCACCTATTGTACGTACGGAACCTTTAGAAAACTAAGCCTGAATGGGTGGCTATCTTATCTATTCTTAAACCGTGGACAATTGTTTAGATGCCATTGTAAAACAAACAGCCGAAGCGTCATTTATGACACTTCCTTTGCACGCAGCTGGTGCTAAAGGTGCAAATAGCCCGAAGAGCAAAGGTCGCATTGTCCCATATCTCCTTGTAATTACCATCACCTGTCTCACCGGCCAACAAATCATTTTGTAAGTGGCAGTATTCCTTAATTGAAGGTTCGGCGCAACGCAAAAAGTATCCCTGTTTACATTCTTATCTCGGAAGGGTCCAAGATTTATCGATTCATTGCACATTCGAGTATTTATACGTTAAAATTTTAAATTCAATTAGGATCTGGTTATTAAACGTTAATTGGCCCCCGATAATTTGCCAAAATAAAGGAGTCCCTTGATTTATGGGTGTTTGATAAAATTATTTTAGAGGGTCCATAAACTTTATATAAAATGTAAGGAATTCCCATTATAGATATTCTTATCACCGGAATATCAATTATATGAGACCTTAATTAATTTAATAGTCTATTGCGGAGTGAATACTTATTTTATAATTGTTTTTATTCAACTCCGAAGGAATGATATAGAGAAAAATTTAATATAAATTTTATTTCACGCCACGCCAAACCAGTATTATATCAAAAGCAGAATTTACAAATTGCGTGATTATAACATACGGTCTTAGACGCAACAAGGAATCTATAGTTAATGAAATCTAAGTTCGTTATTGTCTTTTAGACCCTAATCACAACAAAATTGTGATAAGTTCTATTAGAATTGATTACGCTTTACGGTACCTACTTTAAAGATAAGTGGTAAGGTAGCCAAAGCACCTGTACCACCTTTCTATGATTTTACAATGTCGAAGTATTAACATTATAAAAAAACATTAGAAATGTTCTGGAACAATTAGGAGGATAACGTTGAAAGGACTATTACTAAAGGGTTATAATTTTTTGCGAATACTAGTTAAAACAGCATTGAGCCCTTCCTTGCAAGTTGCAAGCTATCAACCAACTTGATGAAATGAAATGAAATGAAATAATTTGATGCCCCTAGAAGATGACAGACACGAACAGCAAGAAAACCTAACATTCCAAGATCTTTCTAAATTATCTTACAGACAGACTATTATCGAATGATTGACCTATGAATGTTAAATCCTTAGAAAACAGGAACATCAGAAAAACTAAGTTACAGACTATTATCGAAGGAATTAACGTGTAGACGTTAACAATACCGCCAGCAGTTCATTAAACGCGACTCGAGCGTAATTATATCGCGGACACGGTCTGGCTCTCCGCCAAAACTACAACTTTTGCTATTATGGAAACAAGACTTATTAATTATTGCATAAATGGCCATGTACCGCGGAAACGTGGCGAGTACGTTTCACTGCGTCACCTCAATTTTTTACGCTCTTATGGGAATTGCGAAATTGTTTCACATTTTTTGCGGATCACCAAAATAGTTGACAGGTTTCTGTATTATGTTCTTGTGCGTGCTGCAAGATAATAACTTTCATATACTTGTGCTGATCGTATGACAATGGCCTTATTTTTAAGTAGGTAAGTACACAATTGAAATTCCTAGTCATTTTATTAAGTTCTCCTCTAAATTATTCATTCGTAGCAGTTTTTATTTCATTATTCTATCCGCGTATAGTAATAATATTACCTATTGCTTATTTTATAGATGCACCTTTTCACTATGTTTGATGAGTCTATGTAAAAGACAAGATTTATTAACAAAACCATTACAATATAACATCGATTACCTACCCTGCCAATAAATTAAAACAAGAGAGGGCTGCACAAATACCTTGGTAAGTTGGTAACCTCAACTAAAAAATCCACATAAAAGTCTATGATCCCGTTTGGTCGGCATCATTGGTCGCCTGACCGACAGGTGATCGCGACCCTGTCGTTTACGACGGTATACGATTTATCGTGCCCGTGCCGTAATGAGTTAAACATTTTGTTAATCTACAGCCTTATGTCTTTTTAATACCCGCCTATTTTGACTTTTTGTGGCCTTCCCATCGTTTCCTGGTTTAATGAGATCTATTAGATTGTGGAACACATCACGCGACAAAGCAGGTGTTTCGGCCTGTCATTTGTTTTGACCTTCATTACATAGTATAGGTATGTGTTGCAGCCTTATTTTTGCTCACCCACATCATATTGTTAAATTTCCTCTGATTGTTGGGTTGCCTGGTAGATATCGCTACCTAGCGATAAGGCCGCCCTTTGCTGTTTCTGTAGTATTGTCTTTGTTATGTGTATTTATGTATTTTCAATGCAATAAAGTATAATAAATAAATAAATAAGTATGTATATTGTTGGATTAATAGGGTGCTATGATGCGTCTATTGAAGGCAGATTTTAAGTCTTGGAAACTTTGCACTTAGTGGAAGGGGTTGGTTGACGTTGATGGGTTCTGTATTATTTCATCTTTGCTTATCTATACATATAATAAATCTGTAGACGGGTCAATTCTGTACATTGAAAATATTGAAAAAATAAATAGCAGGGGGTGTTACTGGATCGATACCAAACCCAAATATGTGATTAAAAAAACTAACGGTTCGATTTCGTTGAAACTTGGTATAATTATACCTTATTATCCTGGGCATAAAATAGGATACTTTTTATCCCGGAAAAATACGTAGAAATAAATAAATCTTAATTTTTCCGCGCGGACGGAGTCGCGGACGGAAGCTAGTGCATAAATAAGATTTGTATCAAATGTGTAGCAAAAGCAACAAATACTAGCTTACAACCTTGCGTCTTCTTTTACTCTAATTGAATATCAGTGCAAGTTTGTAGTAATCGTTCTTGATAAAAGTAAACAAAATTGTTTATAAATAAATCAAAGTACTGGTTATTCTGAAGATTTTTCATCTTTAAATGCATTATAAAAGATAACAGTTGTGAATTTAAATAACATCGAAATTTAAAAAATCATAATTACACAACTTATACAAACTTCAAACGAGTCAAAAACTAATTTCATAACAATTATGATTAAATAACCCACCATTACGTCCATGGATTACGATCAAATTGACAAAGTACGACACTAATTATTGAAAAGAAAACAATCTACGTTCCCTTCTCCGTAATCAATTTCGAAATAAAATTACTCTTTGCAATCGGAACTACTACTTAAAATGTCGGGTTACCTAAATATTACCATTGGGCGCGTGCCCTTACAAATTAAATTACTACATTGAAAACAGCACTTAATTGCATTGTGTTAAAGTTGTTTTTCGATTGTGACGTAACAATAGAAGACCTGTCATGAAGCTTTCAAGCTTAACCGGTCATTTCGTCTCTTGTAGCCTTTATTATCATTGTGTTAGAGTCGAAAATATATTTATATAAAAATAAAATCGTGTTCATAACGTCCACCTAGTAATTTTGTATAATTCGTTGCTTGTTAAATTTATTTTTTAGTGACGCCTTTTAATTATACACAATTTCGGTAATTTCGTTTGTAAACGAGTGTTAAGTTTCAATTACACTGCTACTTCCTTTGTGTGTATTTTGATTAGTTTTGACTATTCGAAAAAGGGAAATTATACAATATTGTGGCATGTGTTATATTTAAGCTGTATCACTGCACCCACGCTAAACATGGGTATATGCATTTATCAATTAAAAATAAAACTTATTATATAGATAAGTTCATTTTTAGTATGGGAGGTTGAGTGACTTGTTAAATTTTTACATTATTATTGATGTATTTTTTTAATATCGTCGTTCATTTAATATTCTATTGTAAATAATTATAGTTAACAATTAATAAAGAAGGCCTTATCGTAACAATTTCGATCACTAGACAATCCCTTGACAGTCTCGCATACGTTATAATATGTATGTTACATTTATTCCTGACATAAGGTTTTTTTTGTATAATATATGGAAGCGCTGGACCACAATCTCGCCTGATGTTAAGCTGAGATGTCTAAGATTGTTCGCGCTTCCCTAGAAGGTACCTGTTCACTCTACGCTTGAAGTTTTTCTCATACTCAATACACAATACAACATCCGCACATCAATCTATACATCAAGAACAACATTCGACTATCCCTCTCCCCTTTTCGAGACACCATCCATCCACCCAAGTACTTAGACCAACACCTCTCTCAAGCATCCACTGAATTAACATCCACCATTTACATATTTGCATCATTCATTCAAATTATGCTTTGTTGCGAAAACTTGCAATTATTTGAACAAACCTTGTTAAGATTAAACGATTAAATGTGATTTTATTTACAACTAGCAGTCCGCCCCGGCTTCGCCCGTGGTACATATTTACGTTTTCTCTACGTAAGAACCATCCTCGTACTTCAAGGAATATAATAAAAAAAGAATTAACGAAATCGGTTCAGCCGTTCTCAAGTTATGCGCTTACCAACACATTTTGGGATTCATTTTAATATATACTAGCGGTCCGCCCCGGCTTCGCCCGTGGTACATAATTTACATTTTCTCTACATAAAAACCATCCTCGTACTTCAAGGAATATAATAAAAAAAGAATTATCGAAATCGGTTCAGCCGGTCTCGAGTTATGCGCTTACCAACACATTTTGCGATTCATTTTTATATATAAGAAGATTACAATACAATTATACATTCGTTTTAGGGCTGATTTTTCAATCCTTGCAGGTTAAAACTTATTCGTCGAATAATGTATAAAACTACAATTTTAAAAACGTATTCTAATTGCCCGTATTTGACAGTTTACGTGACATTTTAATATTATCGTGTAATACTTTATTGGACGGATAAGTTTTATCCAAGCATTGAAAAATCGGCCCTTAGTGGGTCAAAATCGAGTCTAAAGGTTACAACCATACAGGTAAAGCTAATAAAACCGTGTTAAAACTTTCTGAAATATCAAATATGCCGCTATGCACAAACAAACGAATCCACGATCCAGCTACTTTCAAAACATTAAAGTTAAAATTTAAAACTACCTCCATATATCACGTTAGTTGATATGACGCAGTTATAACGAGCGTCGTTTGAAGTCTATTCCTGTCAAACGTTTTTCCCAAGTCGGATATTTGTATGAAACTTTATACGAATGCGGATATTATGTATGGGTTCCGTAGACTTGTAAGACAATACGCTACGGTTTACTTCATAGATGCAATAGAGTAGTTCGCTTTGATTCAAACACTTTCTATTTAACTTAATAGTGCACAATATGATAATATGAAAAGCTAGAATCACTTTTTCGTATATACTTACAAGTTACAAACGTATCTAATTAAAAAATTGGTTGTCTGTAAAGTCGATTTACTGACGATAGTTGAACGTGACAACGTCCGATAGTGCTTCTTTGTCGCTCGTTCCGCGCTCTCGCTTGCACTTCAAGCCTTACATGGAACGCCTCAGAGCGAGGTAACGCCGCATGAGTCATGTTTTTTCGTGCGTGCAGCCGGCTCCATCGAATTATAAGACGTTGTCACGTTAAAAAATGAAGTCTACTTGAGTATTCAATTAGGAAAAAAAATATACAACAAAAGCAAGAAATATCCTAAAACTAGGTATTTAAAAATAACAATCTCCCTTTTTTCCGTCACTCTAGTTATAATATACATGTATTAACCTCACTTCAACAAACGAACGTTTTTATTGACACCCTAATTATATGCATAACATTGCGCAATATTAATTATAATATTTTAAACATTCAATTATTTTAACTGACTCATAGTGACATGGCCAAAAAATGTTAGTATGTACTTCGTTTGTTAGTACCTAGTACCTACCAATAAAAAATACCTTCAAATAAAATAAAATTTAATAATATTTGAAACACATCGGGTTTAGATAAATAATCTTTTATCCTGCGCTTCCACCACTACGAAAAATGAAAGAAATGTTATATTTTTTCGACTTTAAAATTCTCCATTTAAGTTTCCTTACCGGATAATCCGGCTATATGATTATGAAAATTAACAATACAAGTAAATTGTATTACAATAAATCCAATAAATATTTTAATCAACCATTTCTTTTCAAACATACATTTGAATGCACTCTGACAGGATGTCTGTACACAATAAAAATAAACTCATTAATTATTCATTTTTAGTTTTAAATGAATATTTTAGATGAATATATTCAAATGTATTTCTGTATATTTAAGTG
>CAJQZN010035906.1:0-11052 GCA_907164685.1 Colias eurytheme | reverse complement strand
GTCTAGCTCACCTGCGTGATGTCTCATTTCATTTTCTATTTCACTAACTTTAAATTAAAGCACGTTTCTTGGAGCCGACAGCTCCAGAATTACTAGAGGTACTTTTATTTAAAACTACATTAAGAATTAACTCCTCAGACTTCGAATATATTAAGGTAGGCAAAGCAATGTGCAGATGCGAGTCAAGTTATAAAGTTGTAGAGCTCTATAATTATCTATTTTATGAATTATATTGGCTTAATAGTTTTGGATACATCAATGTTTCGTTATTTATTGATCAAAATTTTACGATTCACTATTTGAAAACTTCGCTTATACTTAAATATTGTAAACCGTTAAAAATGAGAAATACAATATAAGTATATAAATATTCAGACGTTGAATAAATACTTTACAATGGACGTAATCGCGTTAATAAACGATTCATTCGTAAAAAAACAATATTCACGAATGTATTGTTTTTTACGATGTGTGTAATTGAATTAAAAAATAATAATAATATCTAAACAAAACAAGTCAATGTAAACATACATCACTTAGGTCAATAGTATACAAGAGACAGCTACTAAACCTGAATTTACATTAAGTTACAAGTATGACGTTCAATTTACGTAAAGTATATTCTTTTCGATTTTCTGTAAACAACATAAAAATAAAAAGATTCAGGACATCTGTTATGCGCTGATTACACCTAACGAGTACAGTGGCGAGTCAGTAAATACGCTCTCGGCCGAGACAGCTGTTGCCGAACCGAGTGGGTGTTTACACGTATTTCACTAGTGGCGAGTCAGTTCAGTTTTGATCACGACGCGGACGTCTGCAATGGATCGAAAAAAAAAAGAATTTAAACGGGTTTTAAATCGGCTGTTACCAGATATTATTAACGAATTATGGGATTTATTAGAAATAATAAATAAAAATAATAATTCTTTGAAAAAATACAATGACGAAACGAACGAGTGGCGAGTGGCCGAGTGACGCGACGAGTGCGTGTTTATACCTGCCGAGCGGGATAGCGAGTGGGTACTCGGCCGAGTAAACAAATTGGGATTCTAGTGACTGTCTCGCCGCTCTTCTCGGCCGAGTACTCGGCCGAGCACTCGTTGAAGTGTTTATACCAACCGAGCACTCGGCCGAGGACACTGACTCGCCACTGTACTCGTTAGGTGTAATCGCCGCATTAGGTAATCTAACCAATAATGTCTTGACCGCCTTTAAGTTTTAAATTCAAGTAGACAAATTATTGTTTGATATAAAATGTCTGAGTACTAAAATCGTGTATTTTAATGTCGGAAATCATTTAAATTTTTTAGGAATTTGTGGTCCAAGAAATTGTTTATTTTTGTAATACTGGTATTGATGACTATGTCTAATTTTTCATAATAACTTTCATACTATATTATTAAACCTTGTATTCCAATATAATTTCAAACGTAAAGTACCTCAACTATACAACCATACAGACGACTCATAACCCACTGAAACCATAAACAAAAGCAACAGCTCAACAATCAACCTACCGACTAAATAGATTTTTTAAACAGCTCACAAAAATGGCTTGCATTTAAAAACATTAACAACATCACGATTACCGTAAACCTTCCATTTTATATCTTACAAGGCACGCGGGATTTAGACACATAGAGGTTTATTTACCTTTGCGAATGGCAAATAGAAGTCACATTGCGCGACCCCGGCGCGGAGCACGAAAGGTGGATATTAATTAAGGACTGTACCCACTACAACGTATCATACTATGACCGGAATGGGAACGTGTTAGGATCAGAAAGAAACTAATTTTTGTCTACTAGAGCGTACCAATGCTGATCAGTGACGGATCGATCTAGTGTGCCGATATAGTGGTCTCGTAATATCAATTGTGATTTAAACTGCGATATCTAGATTAAACTGTGTGTATCTAGATTAATTCGTGGATTAACTCGTCTTCTATGTACAGCTTAAACTGTCGCTAAATCTATTCGCTCGTCTATGACATAAGTTATCGTATGCTAGGAAATTACGAAAAAAGTTTCAAGCAATCATTATGAATTGAGATAAACTGAAATTAATCGACAATTAAAATTACGGTTTATAGTCTCCTACTTTTCAATACAAAATATATTATTGAAAAGTAGGGTAGGTTATTTTGCCTGACACCTTCCTACGGCCATATCATACGTTGTAGTGGGTAGCATCCTTTATACTGATTCACTTGTTTCTGTCCATCTGTCATAGCTGATCTATAGCTGGAAAGTTTGCTCGCAATAAATTCTAAGATTGTTTTCTGTATTTTTTTAACATAACGTGTATAGACGATACCTATCTAGACCGATTTGTCTATGTCTTACGCGTCTGAACACTATGATATTAAATATGTTGGGCAGAAATTGACGTGACTTTCAGATAAAAACAAAAGTAAATACAACAATGGTCCAACTACAATAAACTAATATGACATTGTCCACTATAACAAAAACTTAGCTTTCTTTATAAAAATATTTATCTTTTTGACACATACTTACACCACCAACAAATCACAAATAGGTGAGTCTCCATAGACCAAGCTGCTTTGCGAAGCTACTCTATAACCACCCCGCATATTAACAAATCAAAACGGACACACCACATCTTCAATTTCCTACACTTTTATCTAACAAAACACTACACATTTAAGCCACTCAACAGTAAGACAGTAACTCGATAACCATTCCACATTCCGCCATTCACATCTCAAATTAAGGTCTAAATGTACCCTCAGCATTTCTTGTCCATATAAACAGATCTATTCACTAGAGGTCTGTCCTAGAGAATGCCCTAGACGTATTCTCTTAGGATTAAAGCTTAGCCCGTCTGGAATGCCTAAATGTTCCAGACAGGCACGGTCTAGGGATAATAAGGGTCTACTTTTTATTTCAGACATGTAAATAGAGGTTAAACTGAACGAAGGTTATTCGTGGTTGTCTGTATTATGATGTAAAAGATAGGTGTAAACACTTATGTTCCTTTAGGTATATTTACATAGAGCAAAAAATAAAATACACTCATAGATATCACCTACAATGCCTACATATTTACAGAATGCCATTTTCTAAGAAGTCTATTATAAACATTTTCCAAAACATGCAAATAAACTAAAAACTTACCGCTATGGGATTGTGGTTTATCTATCGATTTTGTAATCACAAAAATAAATAAACGCATAAGCCAGTATCATTAAAATCACAACATCAACACGAAATATAAAACTAACTTTACGCAAACCATTAAATTGCAACATTAGCTCTATCTTGAATAACAGAGGAGACATAAAATAGCTAATTTACAGTGCGGTCCATAAAAATGTCATAATGAACACCAGAAACTTCTTAAATAAAGCCCTTAATAGCGGCACTTTTTATTAAACCATATAAACGCCCCTTAGGACATTTATCAAGAGAATTTTTCGCCAAGTTTACGCGGGAAACTTCCCCTTTGGAAAGTTGCGCCCAATCTGTTCGCTTCCATTAAAAAGTTGTATCTTGCTGAGCGGAAAAGAAAAATACGAGCAAGTTGGCCGACTTGAGTTCTACCACGCTTTTATCGGGTGCAGCAGATGCTGTGGGAATCGCATGTGCTAATAGCTGGATATAGTTATAATAGCTGGATAATCATTAGGTACACTAGATCGGTACCAACAGGTTTTTTAACTTACTTTCATCACGTATTTGATATGGACAATACAATTTCTTGTTTATAGTTATTTATTTATCTACGTCCAATAATTTCAACACTGACTTGGAAGTCAGTGTTGAAATTATGGTGGACCATATAAAGACACAGGTACCTACTATCTAATTCAATAAAAGTTGCATTGTATATTAGTACCAATCTATTTGTATCTACGTGGCACATAGCCTCACATAGTTTTTATTCACATAAACTTTTAAGTGATTACGATAGTCACTCCTTAATATGTAGGTAATTAGGTATTAATACGTATGGCAGTTATACCACCGATTTACAATGTTTCTTCTATCGAGAAGCATTATCAAGAATATAAAGCAATACTACTATAACTAGTAATCTACTAGAATATAAACTATACGAGCCCGATTCCCAACAATCCTTCCATCATTTCGGGACCTCGTGACGTGTTATCGTGGAGTCATAAAGCTTATCATCTCATGTCACGGCAGTCACCTATCGCTTATCACTCTGATAACGCGATGGGAGGTCGCGACATCCCGATGGTGTTCGTGGAACTTTTATTTTGTGTTATCTATTTGGTACATATGAATGCACTGAATTGATTTAAGAAAAGGTCTATGATGAAACGTTTAGCAAAACATGCAGTAATTTAAAAACATACAGAATAAACTATAGGGTTTTTTGTCCTTGCAGTGAGGAAATTAAAGAAATTCATGGCTATAGGCTATATTATATCATTACGCTAAGACCAACCGGAGAGGAGCACTGCGGGTAAAACCGCGGGGCACAGCTAGTCAATAATAAAAAAATATTTAAAAGGAGAAACTAAATTTGAACACTACAACGAATGCATTCCTATATTCAACTTCAAAAAAGCAAAAGTTCTATGTAGATTTAATAAGAATCTGCTTTATTACAGTGACGACTAGGCACCAACTTCAAATCAAATGTCCACGTCGTAAACTAGAAAAAAAACATCTATCAATAAAAGCTAATTTCGTATAAAATAATTGTGTTAACGACAATCATGACCCACTTACATTATCTTGTTTATGTTTCACACAAAAATTTTATTTTTATTAACTACGTGAAACTAGACATAATCCTCTTCAAATTTTTCGCAACTTTCTTTACTGTCGCCAACTGTTATGTGGCTATTAATATAACGCTAAGAATAAATTACAATTGATCGTATTTCGCTAAATTTTGTATTGAATAATTGCGTCAACATCATTACATATACAAATATTGTACGTATCTATTGTAATAGTAATAATTTATTGATGACGTCAGATTGGGCACACGCGTCAGCAATTATTACTATTAGAGACAGTGTAAAAATATTCATTAACACTTGCGAACGCGATAAATCGATATATATAAAACTCATAGGTGACTGATATAGTGATCTATCAACGCACAGCCCAAACCACTGGACGTATTGGGCTGAAATTTGACATGCAGGTAGATATTAGGACGTAGGCATCCGCTAAGAAAGGATTTCCCGAAATTCTTGCGGGAACGGGGAAAAACGGGGATGCACGTACAAAGTCATGGGTAAGCTAGTAATAGATACATAAATACTAGATACTTTTAAATCGGTTACATATTCTATATCTAAATATCTAACTAGCGATATGCCTTTTGCTATTTCATTCAACTTCATTGTACTACTTGATAGGTACCATAATTTTTTTATAATAAATAATTTTCATTCATTCATTGAAACTGTCTCCTTACTAACAAATACTCCCAAAACCGTGCATTATCAAAACAAAGCAATCAATTCCGTAGATTACCAATGTTTACACAGGAACACTTCCACTATAAAAACATATCACAATTCGCGGAAGGCCCCGTTTCCGGCTTGGCTTTTTTAGGGTTCCGTAGCCAAAGGGAAAAACGGGCCTCTTAATACAAAAAAAAATCGTAACCCGTCTTTCTGATACATGAGAAATCTTGTCCTTTTTTTGGCTTCAACAACAAATAATTAAAAAATCGCACGGTCATAAATTAGCAGTTGAGCATTTTTTTGCACTTGCTCTTGTTTCTAAGGAATATTTCCATATGGGTGTTTTCTATTACGATCTAAATTATTACTACGGAACCCTTAATGTCTCAAGTCCGACTCGTACTTGACCGATTTTTTACAGATCCCTGTTTGGTCAAATCATTGGGAAGTTAGAGAGTTGTTAAACAAACGCGCTAGGATATTGGTTCGTGATATTTCGGGGTTTTGATGCACGTTTTAGAGTATATCCGTTATATAATCTGTGTCTTTATGGTTTTGTTATTTTGATATTAATGTAATATTTAGTTGCAATGTAGCTATGAATTTATCAAACTTATCTATATTATTGCATCGTTATTAATGCATATTATTACCTGCATACAGTAGTTAGTAATTTTGTGTTAGTATCTGATTCAAAAATAAAGCTATATGCGGAATAAACTGCGATCTGCGGTCAATATTTAACAAAATTATATACAAACGAAGGTAGCGTAAGAAATATAGAAAACTAAAAGCAAAAATTGTCTGCTAATAAAGCAAGCGTTACTAAGCAAAACCATCAAAGTAACCGACCGTTAAATCATTAATTTATCTCGCGCATTAAAATACAATGCAATTTAATTCCCTGTACAGTTACGCTCGTAAGATCGACGGTGTATAAAACCCGAAAGGCGAGTGCCCAGCTTTATGTATGTTACATTTAAAAAACAATACTAATAATACTACATACTACCTATCTATTAATACTAGATACGATTTTATTCAGCTGTACCTATAACGAATAATAACGCTATTTTTAACACAATGCTTATTACTCACTAGCGGTCCGCCCCGGCTTCGCTTGTGGTACATATTTACGTTTTCCGGAATAAAAATAGCCTATACGGTTTCGGAAGAATCCCTCTAAGTAATGGTAAAAGAAATTTTGAAATCGGTCCAGTAGTTTTTGAGCCTATTCAATACAAACATACAAAAATACAAAGGTTTCCTCTTTATAATATTAGTATAGATAAGAGCAAAAGTTCCGCGTTCCGCGCTTCATCAGTTCATAGAAGAATAAAAATTAGTAATTAAAGTATAATTTTAAATGTATTTTATATACAACACATTAATGCTTAAAATACAATGCAATTTAATTCCCTATACAGTTACGCTCGTAAGATCGACGGTATAAAACCCGAAAGGCGAGTACACAGTAATGTTATCTTACATAAAATAATCATTGAGTAGGTACGTTAGTGTGCCCATTAAGGACCACACGGCGTACTGGGCCCATTTGTCTTTACCGAAAAAAGGCTATTCCAAGAAAGGTTTTGACACACGTCGCAAATGCATCCGAAGGGCTACTAAACTAGCGATTTACTTATATTTAATTAGAATGATTTCAAACGAAAAAATTGTTTGCCGTAAGGTAGTTATTAGTAAAAATTGAAAGGATTGAATACGCCAAATTAAAAGCTAGAAAGCAAAGAGGATAAAATTTTGTCGCAAAGAAATGTCAAGGAATTTTTGAAAGAATAATATTTACTATGTGTAATAGGAAACATTAATAATCTAATAACACACTTTTTAAAAGCCATTTCTTTACACTTCATATATTTGCTAGATAAAATCATATTTTAGTATATTACCTATCATACCCATCAAAATATTCGTCTAGACTGCCAAAAGCAAATCTAAAAGATTGAATACATGCACTGAATCTTAAGAAATACGAACTAAGATAGAATAATCATATATTTCAACTGCAAACGATCCCCGATCCATACTTTTCAACTAATTTATGGATATAAATCTGAGTTGGGATAACTCGAAAAAGTTTAATGAAATGGTTTTGAAAATGAAAATTCTAACTTATGGTTCGTAATTTGTAAAGATTCAAGATACAGAAATATAGTAAAAATGTAGAGATTGTTTCAAACACAATTCATTTTATTTAATTACACAGACGAGATTATTAAAATTAAGTAACAATTATTATTCACGATTGTAGCAAATAGATTAGCAAAACATTTTGTGTTACCTACATTAGTTTTGTTATATCAATATAAATTAGAAACATTGTCGCATTTACTAAGAGATTAACTAAACCGCTAGTTCTCTAGCCACATAATAATAACAATATAATGTAAATGATATTGACACACTGAAAACAGCATAGCTTTACACAGTTCGGATTGAGAAAAAAAAATCGAATATTTATTAATTACATATACAACCTTACATTAAAATGGTTGTTTCATAATTACTAGATTTAATGAGTCAAGGCGGGTTACCATAATGTCTTATAGCAGTATTTATACCCAGTATGGGAAAGTGATGGCAATAGACGACCTATATAGCGCTGTCACTTTTCCATACTGGAAAAAATACTGCTTCAAGACATCAGGGTAAGGGGACGGGAGCAATATAGTGCAATATATACTTAATATTATAAAGCTGAAGAGTTTGTTTGTTTGAACGCGCTAATCTCAGGGACTAATGCTCCAATTTGAAAAATTATTACGTCGTTAAATGGTCCATTTTTCGAGGAAGGCTATACGCCTAATCTATCATCACGCTAAGACCAACAGGAGCGGAGCAATGCGGGTAAAACCGCGGGGCACAGCTAGTCATTAATACATGTCGATTGCCAACGTTTTTATTTCTTCGAAGTTTTGATTGACCACAATGAAGTAATCAAATAGTCTGATTGCAAGTTCTTGATGTGTTAATTTTTAGATTTCCTATTTCCTTTTACGCTACATTTCTTATCGCACTTTACATTAGAAATGTTATTACGTAGCGAAAGAAAGAAAACGACTTTATTCGATACTAGCGGTCCGCCCCGGCTTCGCCCGTGGTACATGTTTACGTTTTCTCTACATAAGAACCATCCTCGTACTTCAAGGAATATAATAAAAAAAGAATTATCGAAATCGGTTCAGCCGGTCTCGAGTTATGCGCTTACCAACACATTTTGCGATTCATTTTTATATATAAGATTTATTTGTCATATCATTAACACACTTTTCATACATAAAAGGCTACTTTTGCGAATAACATAATCTGCGTAATCTTAGAAGTAACTACGAAGTTAATATAATTATTAATTACACAAACAGTTTAACATTTAATAAAAATCAAGACAACCACAATAAAAAGATGCACAATCTATTCATCTAAAACAGAATTTATTAAAATATCAACCCCACAAACATTTGAAATCAAACAAACGTACACACATCCAATTTAATCCACATTGAGACGCGTGCGCACGGCGCGTGCATGCGGGTAGTTACAACTATTGTAACGTTATAATAACTTCATAATTGGCCAACGCTTTGCGCGCGCCGCCCGTATTAGTACGGTGTTTGGTTTCAAATGCATTTCAAAGCGTTTTAGGTGCATAGATGCAAGCTTGCAATTATTTGTTGTTTAATTGTAATCCGTAGTTTCTCACTAGTAATAGGTACCATCTACTAGCAATTAAGATACACAACACACTACACAAATTTAAACAAATAATTAGGTATTGGAAGCAAAAACGATTCATTAGTTATAAAAAGAATAAAAGTTAATTATTAGCATAATTTAATGTTTATTAGAAACGTCCGTCTACTAACAGTAATGTAAAAACTAAAAATCGAGTTGAAAAGCTATTAAATTAATTAACTCAATAAAATAGTCGTTATAATTATGTTTAATTATTATACAATTAAACTAATCACCAGCTTGGTGTCTGCTAGACCAGCAATCTGTGTCAAACTTAATGTCTGCAAAAAAAAACGAAATACTACCTACAATTTACAATCAACAAAACACATCATCAATTATCATCCAAACCTAAACCTCAATTCAATTCCACCACTCATAATTAAAAAAAAAAATATTAAAAACATCACGCAAAATATAATTTAAATATCACACCCGCATCTCCTAATTACCGCCTGACGCATCTGCCGGACAGACAGACAGACAGATGGCCGGAATTGACCACAGCCTCACCTTACACATTGACGTTTAAATTTATCGAGAAATCCAATTGTTTTGCTATCGTTTCGACTTTTAATTTCATTGTTGTCCATAACATATTTTTAGGGTTCTGTATTCGACTTTTAATTTTAATAAAATATTTTTAGGGTTCCGTTTGCAAAGGATAAAACGGGACCCTATTACTGAGACTTCGCTATTCTGTATGTCACCGGGCTATATCTAATGAGCCCAGATATTTGGACAGTTGAAATGATTACAGATGTTGTATTTCTGTTGCCGCTATTATAAAAAATATTAAAAATACTGAGGCTTGCGGTTGGCGCGATCATAAATTAGACGACCATTACTTTCGCAGTTTCTTTTAGCTTATGTACAGAACTCTCAGCGTCGTGAGCCCGACTCGCACTTGACCAATTTTTTTCGAAACCAATATCAATGCGTTTAAATTTATGTTAACATCTTATTGTTTCGCTATTCAACTTTTAATTTCACTGATGTCAATAACAGATTTTTTTCGACGCCTTTTGTACGAGACATCTGCTGTGATGATATTACTTTTAATTGAGTTATCTATAACAATAACCACGCGCCCTTACATTGATTTCACGGAAAACAATAGCTTTTAATAAATAATCTATCGATGATTCATGCCTATGAGGGAAAATTAATATTTTACAAAATTGAACAAAAACCATTAAGATTACATCTTAGCATATGTCGGAAATACTAAGAGTTTCGATAAGATACCAATTCCAAATTATTCACCCAAATTTTCTCTGTGGTGTCAAACTCAAATATTAGGTAGATTTTTATTAGCACTTTTGGATACATCTATACTAATATTATAAATCTGAAGAGTTTGTTTGTTTGAACACTCTAATCTCAGGAACTACTGGTTCGATTTGAAAAATTATTTCGGTGTTAGATAGACCATTTGTCGACAAAGGCTATAGGCTCATCACGTTAACACCAACAGGAGCGGAGCAATGCGGGTAAAAGCGCAGGGCACAGCTAGTTATAAATATCCAGTTAAAGACGGCAAAAAACTAAAGTCGTACGAGTACATAGCAGTCAATCATAACATTAGCTCATCACACACATCAATTTTATTTCACACTAACTTCCGCCCACGACTTTGTACGTGCATCCCCGTTTTCCCCGTTCCCGCAAGAATTTCAGGAAATCCCTTCTTAGCGGGTGCCTACGTCCTAACATCTACCTGCATTCCAAATTTCAGCCCGATACGTCCAGTGGTTTGTGTTGTGCGTTGATAGATCACTATATCAGTCACCTTTGAGTTTTATATACAGGGTGTAATCGTTAAGTGTGCAAAGGCGATTTTTCCGTAAGTATTACAGATAACAAAAAACTTTAAACTG
>CAJQZN010035903.1:0-13159 GCA_907164685.1 Colias eurytheme | reverse complement strand
ACCCGTTACGGAGGAGTATGCAGACTAACATTGTGACACGAGAATTTAATATATAAGAAGATAATGTTTCGTATCCTGTAATATGTGTTCGCGGCTAACTTCCGAGCCACTACACCAAATTGAAAGATTGTTTTATTTCTAGCCAAGCCAAGACAAGGCTTGTATGATTAAGTGATAATTTTAAATAAATCCTTTCGTCCCGTTGCGCGCTTTTGTAAAATATAAAAGAATATAAAAAAAACAGATAATGATTAACTGGCAATTACAATGTTTATAATTTTCTAGATACAAACATATGACAATCTTATCGGACCAGTGGTGGAATCGCTCAAATACCTCACGTCACTATCGCTAGATGTTCTCGGCTACTGTCTAGTGGAAGTACTATCAAGTAAAGGGTCAGCTACTGGGGCGGCTCACCCACCTTGGTTACAAGCGTTAGCCGCTTTCGCCGGAGCTGCGTATAAGAAGCATAATATTGAACTAACTGGCTTGTTGCAATTTGTAGCGGATCGATTGAAGGCCCAGCAAAGGTTATTTTTTATTATTATTTGGGGGTACTTGCAAAAATTGTAAACAGAAGCGGAAAAAATATAGTGTATTAGAAATATTTTCCGTATTGGTGTGGCTTCAATTTGTTTGCCAATGAGTTATTGAAGGTGTTAAAAATTAATAAAATAAAAAAATTGCAGTCAAGATCTTCTGATTCTAAAAGAGATAGTACAAAAAATGGCTGGAATTGAAGCAGCTGAGGAAATGACTCCAGAACAATTAGATGCCATGGCAGGAGGAGAATTACTTAAAGGAGAAGTAAGTCTATTTATACTATTATTATAAAGGGGACAACTTTGTATTTTTGTGTGTTTGTATTGAATAGGCTCAAAAACTACTGGACCGATTTCAAAATTTCTTTTACCATTACTTCGAGGGATTCTTCCGAATCCGTATAGGCTATATTTTATCCCGGAATATGTAAATATGTACCACACGACCACTAGTTATTAATATAAAAATATGGTGCTTCTTTTCAAAGTAGCAGTAAATGAATTATAATTATTGCTTTATATTTGTAGGCTGGATACTTCTCACAAGTACGAAACACAAGACGTTCCTCTGCGAGGTTAAAAGATGCAGTGGTGGGCAACAATCTAGATATAGCACTTTGTATTTTATCTGCACAACAACGGCATTGCTGTGTGTGGAAAGGTTTGTGGTACAATTCAAAAATATGTAAAATATACCTTTTGAGCATAAAAATAAAAAAGGCAATAAATGTTCTATTAACATTCATTTTCTTATAAAAAAAATAAAACAAAAAAAAAAACATTTTTCACCATTATCAAAATCATTTAATTTTCTAGATTCAGGTGAAGAAAATACGAACGAAGCGGGTGGTTCTCAGTTAAAAGTAGTGGGTCGTCTTGCGGACCAGTGTCAAGATGCGTTGGTGCAACTGGGAACGTTCCTCGCGTCGTCGCACGCGCCCGACGAGTATGCTGCGAGGTTGCCGCCTTTACCGGTAAGATTATAAAGCGACGTTGCCACGTTTGTGAAAGAATGGATTTTATGAAAATTATTGTTTTATTTTTGTTATTATTAACTCAACGATTCGACGTAATTTAAGTTGTTATTGTAGGTCAATGTTTTTAAAGCATGAAATGAATTTATAAATATTTGAAAAGGAAATAAAAAATAAAATATTTTATAGGAATTACTTCGTGACTACCACGTGGACGCAGACGTAGCATTCTTTCTCCACCGCCCAGTATTGGCTCAAAAAATTGCTGCTAAAGTTGAATCATTGCGAAAGAGCTCTGATAGTAAATCGGACTCTCAAGAGAAGAGTATAGAACGCTATAATGTCGCGTCTAAGGAAGCTCTAGAGCCTATTGTAATATCTATCACGCCATTGTTACCGAACAGAGTCTGGGAAGATATTTCACCAGAATTTTATGTGACATTTTGGTAAGTGTCTTTTCAATAAACATAATCATATGAAATTTAGGTTAATTATTTATTTTTAGTAATAAATTAAATATTTTTTTGTATTGTTAGAATAATAAGATAATTTCTCATTATCAGGTCATTATCAATGTACGACTTACGTGTACCAGTAGAAAGTTATGCAAGAGAAATTGACAGATTAAAAACGGCCGCTGCAAGTGCCGCTAGAGATACTTCACAGGGTACAAAAGGGAAGAAAGAACAAGAAAGATTTAATACACTAATTGAGAAACTACAGGTTCGTATTATAATTAAAAACTAACAAATAATAGTAAAATGAAATGGTGAAGAAACCTTAGCTGAATCAATTTAACATTTTTCGTTATTTTTCAGAAACAGATATAGATTTATCGACATACATAGGTGTTTCTTATGTATCTCAAATGTCGATAAAAACTTTCATTTCTTTTAAATCATAAACGCCTTGCTTGCGTGCGATTTGCGTAAGTTTTGCTCTTGTAAAAAAGCCCATAGTACCATAATGCCTTTAACCAATAAAAAGTTAGGATAGTAACCAATAAAGTTTTCGTAAGCGCATATAAATCAAGATTATATATATTCAATAAGGGTTTTAATCACTACATAGTATAAAACAAAGTCGCTTTCTCTGTCCCTATGTCTCTTTGTATGCTTAAATCTTTAAAACTACGCAACGGATTTTGATGCGGTTTTTTTAATAGATAGAGTGATTCAAGAGGAAGCTTTTAGTATATAATTTATTAGGTTTTAAGGCTTTGTCAGATAGGACGCGTATTTTAGCGCTGCGTAGTAGCGCTACAGCGTCCTGTTTTAACGTCGCGCGAGGCTTCGTCAAACAGAACGCTTTAGCGCGCGTTAGGACACAGCAATTGATATTATTAAAGCTGCATGTTGTTTACATAATTATTACTTACGAACAAAACAAGGTAGAGCGATATTAACTCCGGAGTCGGAAGAATTTTTTACTTACCAGTTTCATTAATTTCTTCTCCGATTTGTGCCCACAATTTTGCCTTCATTGGTATATCTTTATAGTTTATATGAACTATCCTTCGTATTATATAAGCATGGATATTTTCTAACCAATTCTATCAAATTTTCGGTCATTATGCAGTATTTTATTATTATTTTACGCCTATTAACTCCGACGCTAAAATAAAATTTGTAAAAAAATACAACACCCGACGTTAAAGCGTCCTAACGCCGCGACAGAGCGTTGCGTACTACTAGCGCCGGCGCTCTGTTTGACGGTATTCTACGATGGTAGTAGAACACATCTTAGCGTCATATCGCGGCGTCAACTTAACGCTCTGACGCGCGCTAAGTACGCGTCCTGTCTGACAAAGCCTTTAGATAAAACGAGCGAAGCCGCGGTCGGTAAGCTAGTAGGATATAAACATTTTTGTTACAAAAAAATTGGTTGTCTGTAAAGTCGGTTTACTAACGATAGTTGAACGTGACAACGTCCGATTGTGCTTCTTTGTCGCTCGTTTCGCGCTCTCGCTTGCACTTCAAGCCACAAGGGGAACGCCTCAGAGCGAGGTTACGCCGCATGAGTCATGTTTTTTCGTGCGTGCAGCCGGCTCTATCGAATTATAAGACGTTTGTACGGTTTACGTATTACATCGAATGTGGACTGTATTTAGGTCGCGTTATATGCTGCTAATAATGCTGTTCTGTTAATTTCTATTCCGCTCGAATGCTGCTGCTAGATATTCTGATAGGGGGTTTTGCTGCTGGCTGGCTGTACTTTGCTCGGGGCGATGCGCGTGGCGACACGTGGAGCTGACGCAAGCTCTTTTATGGCTTGAAAATGCTGGATTTTGTATCTCGTTAAAATGCTAATTTTGGCTGCTGTTGAATGATATGCTGCTTGCTTGTAGTTATAAGATAATACGCTGAATCAATATCACGGGGGAAGAAGGGACACGTGGATTTCCGGTTCCACGTCACACTTTACACTCGCGACGCGGCACACTTTTTTACGGTATCCGGCTCGAAAATGTACGGTTTACGTATTACATCGAATGTGGACTGTATTTAGGTCGCGTTATATGCTGCTAATAATGCTATGATATTATGGGACAACTAGGAACACTTTAATTATCGCTAATAATTATATATAATTTACGCGGATTCGAGCGGATAGATTAGCACTCGGGCGCTGCTATGGAAGAACTGCGCTTTCCGGCCGGCTCGGCCGTCGCACGATAATACTGCTGAGGCAGCTTGACCTCATTTACGTTATTGCTCAATAATTGTCATTAATGTAATGTAACTATGGATAATAAGTAATTTAAAATAAAATATTTGTTCGCTGCTCGAACAACGTTGTCACTTCAAAAATTATTAAGTAATATATAATATAAACCTAAATAAACCAATCAGGAGGAGCGTCGCCGTCAAGAGGAGCACGTGTCTCGCGTCCACGGGCGCCTGTCCCGCGAGTGCAGCGGCTGGTTCCCCGCACGCGCAGCCAAGTCAGCTAAGAACGAAACAGTCACCCGCCTGATGCAGCTCTGCCTGTTCCCGCGTTGTGTGTTCACAGCAACAGACGCGTTGTACTGCGCGCAGTTCGTTCATACCGTGCACGCGTTGAAGACACCCAACTTTTCGACGCTTTTGTGCTATGATCGGGTGAGTGTTTTGAATTATGCTGTGTATGTGTAGTTGTGTGTTTTTTTATGTATAATAGGACTGCTACGCGTAGACTTTTTTATATTAATGTTGTCGTTGCCACATGTTCCTTAACAGAGTTTCAAATAAATATTTTTTTACAGTGGTGAAAATATTGACTTCTGGATTTTGGCTTTTTATAGCAAATCCATACTACCTAATATTATAAATGCGAAAGTAACTCTGTCTGTCTGTCTGTTACTCAATCACGCCTGAACTACTGAACCAATTTGCATGAAATTTGGTATAGATATATTTTGATACCCGAGAAAGGACATAGGATAGGTTTTATCCCGGAAATCCTACGGGAACGGGTTTTTCTCTGAAAACGCGGGCGAAGCCGCGGGCGGAAAGCTAGTATTCTATGTATTCATTTCAAAGTTGTTGTAACTTATAAGTTAAAGTGAGTTTTTGTATGTTTGATACGTAATATTGTTTTTACTACAGATAACCGTATTTACTTTCCCTTCCATACCTTATCTATCTGTACCCTCCCATCGCAGCTGTTCTGCGACATAACGTACTCGGTGATGTCGTGCACGGAGGGCGAGGCGGCGCGCTACGGGCGCTTCCTGTGCCGCGTGCTGGGCACGGCCATGCGCTGGCACGCGGACCGCGCGGCCTTCCACGCGGAGTGCGCGCACTACCCGGGCTTCGTCACCAAGTACCGCGTGTCCAACCAGTTCACGGAGGCGAACGACCACGTCGGATACGAGAACTACAGGTATTATTAGAAGAGACCATATTTTTGAAGTGAAAACTTCTTTAGCGGCGTTGAGCACTTTTTCTGTAATGGGTATAAAATCTTAAACTCGCGTCAGGACACGTGACCTGATCGAAAAAGCGTAAGACGGATGGATATCAAACATGCTCAACGTTAATAATCAAGTTTTCACTTCTGCCGGCGCTCCCGGAGTGCAACCCGTCTTTTTAACGTGATAACGTTTTTAAAATCGTTATAGTCGGTCATGTTCAGAAGCTTGTGTCACACCAAAACCTCACGAGTGCGACCGCAAGTATAACGAGAGAGACGCCGATCTCCCGTCTCATCTCGAGCGCTGCCACCAATAAGACGTTATCACGTAAACATCTCGATCGTAAACCTACTTTACAGACAACCAATTTTTTATCTATACTATGCTAATATAATAAAGCTGAAGAGTTTGTTTGAACGCGCTAATCTCGGGAACAACTGGTCCGATTTGAAAAATTATTTCAGTGTTAGATAGCCC
The DNA here is from genome assembly GCA_907164685.1 of Colias eurytheme. Taxonomy (NCBI): domain Eukaryota; kingdom Metazoa; phylum Arthropoda; class Insecta; order Lepidoptera; family Pieridae; genus Colias; species Colias eurytheme. The sequence goes on along the minus strand of CAJQZN010035903.1, from coordinate 7,268 downwards.
ATTCATCGAAGGCATAGGCTATTTATCATCTCGCTAAGAAGAACAGGAGCGGAACACTGCGGGTAAAACCGCGGAGCACAGTTGGTTTTGTATAAAAGAACATAACAAGCCTCATGCGTGCCTTAAATATAAAAAAAGTTTTAAAATTCAAATTGACCCCATAGCATATTCTATTACTAAAAAAACAACATATAAAACAACAATCTTTTAGTTTTGGATGGTGTTCTTGCAATAAAGTTCTTTTAATCCTTATTTACAATTTTTAGTCTATTTACTTAAGAATCCATATGAAGCAAGCAAGAAGTATACTCAAGCACAAAAAATATTAAGGAGATCCCATGATGTTCTGACTATTGTTGGCACATAATCTGTATCACTTTACGTTCTTACCTTTTCGCGATCTCAAATATTAAATTTATGAGTTCAAATAACATTATCTTTATTCCCTATAAAATTACTAAAACCACGTGCATTGGTCCTTCGAGCCGGATCCTTCAATCCGTAGTAGAAAAATTGAATAAAACTCACTTATTCGGTTCCCATTTTATTATATAATTTACAAATCCAATTATTTTGCATATTGATATTTGTTTTTACTTATAATAATATAAAATTAATATTTCTATAATTAATATCTATGCGCCAGGCACGTGTGTCACAAATGGCACTACAAGATCACGAAAGCGATGGTTGTGTGCCTGGACTCTGGCGACTACGTGCAGATCCGCAACGCGTTGATTGTGCTCATCAAGATATTGCCGCACTTCCCCGTGCTGGCGAAATTGGCACAAATTATCGAGAGGAAAATTGAGAAGGTAATTAATATTTGAGAAATAGTAGTAGGTACATAATCAATAATTATGTTGAAGCCAACAACTTGTGCACCATGATTTAGAACTTTTACAAAAACTACATCTGAGAAATATCTATAAAATTGTGAAATTTTTATTTGGAAAATAAATTGTAATACGTTTAACCAAGTATATTTTTTTTTGTCATAATTTAGGTTAAAGAAGAGGAAAAGAACCAAAGACCAGACTTGTACGTTCTGGCGACAGGGTACAGCGGTCAGTTGAGAAATAAAGTTCCCAACATGATGAAAGAAAGCGATTTCCATCAAGTGAGTAATGTTATTAAAAATATTATCAATTAGTATTGTGGTTAAATCAAAAAGGTAAGTCTATGTTATTACTGAATTGCATTGCATTTAATTCAATACATCACTATAAATTAACGTTCTTTCGAATTTCATTTGTCCAATAATTGTTTGAATATTCTAGGTAGTTGATCAGCAAAAAGCAAGCGGCGTGGCTCAAGTGACGGCCGTTAAAGAGGAAACTAATAACAAACAACAGGAAACCGTGGTTTCGCCCGTGCAAACGACAGGTAAAAAATATTTTAAACTAACTTGAAAAAAGGAGGAGGTTATTTAACTTTATGTATGTTACTCTTTTACGAAAGAACGAAAAAAAAAAAATGTTGTGTGGTTTTATGAAACCACGGTAAAAGTGAAACTGTTCGAACGGTTCCGAACACTGCTTTGTGTAGCGCATGTCGCGTGACGGTCGGCTGCCGAGTAGGTATACCTACTCGGCAGCCGCGATACACGCGACATGCGCTACACAGACCAAAAAGTTTGAGACGATGTAATAAAAGTTTCACTTTAATTATTTAACTTAAAACTATTCCGACATCATAGTAGATGTATGATATTATTTGTTGTTGTAGATTCAGAGAAAAAGGAATCGAAAAGCAGTGATAGACGACGCGATGAATCAGATCGCGATAAGGAGACTAAGCGCGAGTCTAGATCGTAAGTATCAATAATCAATATGAAATAGCACATGAAAGGTCGTAACTTTTGTATTTTATTGTGTACCCTACTAAACACTGTTTAAAAAATATATTGGCTAACAGTGATTTCCAGTAATAATGCCCTATTCAATACAAAATAATGTTTCTCTAAAATAAGTGAATTTATCCTTATTTCTAGGTCATTGAAGGAACGGAACAAAGAAGAGTTGAGAAGTAAAGATAAATCTCCAAGAGAACGATCACATAGAGTAAGTATTATACATCGAAATAAAAGTAAATTATTGTAGTGAGAACTTGTAGAAATTCACGGATCCTAGTCGATCATAAATATTGTTTTCGGATTGGTATAAAGTTAAATATTTATTTTGTTTTTTTTTTAGGAGGAGCGCTATTTGGAAGCGATATCACCACCTCATGATCACCGTCATCCGTCCGATGACGTAGATCGTGGTAAGTCTTACTGTTTACGTTATTTTTGTAAAACAAATTTATATTGTTTTATTGTTTCAGCTACGATTGATAATAACATGGAATATTATGTTTAAGAAAAATATTATTGAAAAAAACCTTACACCTACTGGCACAGCGATGCGATGCTATGCAATAGCTTTACCGCGGCAGTCCTCGAGTGTCGCTATTTTTTTTAATTCCTTTTTTATTGTAACGTTAACATTATTTGCGATTGCGCCCTAGTTTTAGGAAGTTATTTATTATGTTCGACCCAACTACCCTCAATTTATTTGGGCTAAGAACTGACTACATTAATTAGGCAGGTAGAATTGCAGATTGGAATATTTTAACATAATACTTAATGTGAATTTAATTAATGCACACCTAGCCCCATTTTCTAACATACAGTTTTTAACATTCACAGATGTGAAACGTCGTAAAGTAGAGAGCAGCGGCAATGGCAAGGTGAGTATCGTTGTAATAAACCGACCCGGACTCGCGCCGGACTGAGGATTGGGCTCGACGCGTCACCTACCAGGGAAAGCTACGAACTGTGCAGTGATCAGACTTAGTGACTATCAGTGATAAACGTAAAATATATTAATACAAAAAATTGTAAAATATAACTAAAAATACCGAAGAAGATTCGCCCCAGGTTGCTACTGTTGCTGTCCGAGTGAAATGCAGAACTCTGCGCGGATAAAGAAAAAGAAAGGAAATTATGAAGTGGAGTTGCAGATGTGAATTTTCGATGAAAAATCAAGATACAGAAGATACATATTTGTTAAATGGAAAATGGAGATCAAGGTGCAGAAGCGAAAAAATAAAACCCCTGAAAATTAATTAAAAAATTCAAAACGAGAAGCAACATAAATAAAAATAAAACAATCTTTCAAATTCAACTCGTATAAATATCAACGGCGCAAAGATATACGTAAGTCAGCCCAGCCCAGTCGAGCAGTGGTAAGGTTTTTAGTGTATTACGTTATTGAGTCAAACGGTTCATAGAATTAAAATGAAAACGTGTCAAGAAACAGATAGAAGAACGTATACGACTCAGATGTTTAAAATATAACGTGTAATTGTGGACTTCGCATAATCTATATAAGTTGTCAACATTCTGCTACTAACGTGAATAATTGGGAAGAAATGTATTAATATATCAATGGGTAATAAAATATATCATCACATGGAGCATCAGAAATCATGGAAAATATTTGGAAATTTAAGGGAGATCATCATGGATGAGTGAAAACTGACAAAAATAAAGGGACAAGCCCAACAAAACGAAACGCCGAAACGCAAGCGGTAAAAACTACAAACTTCTCAACTTCTAAATAAAATGAAAATTTTGTCAAATATCATACGATCCGATAAACTTGAAAAAAATCGAACAACACCACCAACTAACCTAACATAAAACTGTTGAAAGCGAAGACATTAAAAGACCAGCAGCGGTATTATGAAAACAAATGAAAAGAAGCAATAAGTAAACCAAGAGACCTCCTTGCATTCAACTATTCTTGAAAAATTTTCATAAGAGAAAACATCTATATGATTCGAAGAAAATTTTCAAATATGATTTATATCATAAAATAAGGCATATATAAAACCTAAAACCAGTAAGAAGGCGGAGAGTACACTACGTCCAGTCGAATCTTTAACCTTGTCTACTTCAAATTTACCATATATAATCGTCAGACGATAACTTCAGGAAGTCGGCAGAAAACGGATGTACCTGATTACCATCATAAACAACAAGTTGCCGCTCTTAATTCTCTAATATGTTTTGGCGGCAAACTGACACATAGAAAACATAGAAGAAGAAAAGAAAATATTATGAAGCTTTATTTTAATTCTTTGATCCCTTTGACTCATATTTGTATAAAACTTATAATTTGAATGATTTTTTTCAATGAATTTTATAGATACATTTTAATATACTATTTTATAAGCAGGGTAGTAAAGACATTGAGGAACGATCACCTGAAAAGGAGAAACGGAAAACTAAACTTAGAGGCGATGAGCGTAAAGAGCGTAAGATAAGCCGTAAAAGGGTGAGTAGTCTTTACTAAACTTACACTTTCTGTCTGTATTGACCGCTCACTTACATTGCTTTCCGTCTTCATAAGTATTCTGTATCAAAGTATCAAGTTCCATCACTGATCCATACTATTCGTTTTTACTTGACCTCCATAATAAGTTATAAGTTGCTTGAAGAAACTTACAGCCGTACAAATAAACGAGTTATAACATTTTATGCAAAGAATAAACTAAGAATAAGGAAAAATCATACAAATAAACACGAAATAAATGTAACCTAGTATAACTTCGTAATAAGTATTCATACTAATGCTATTCCGTCCTTATTACGGCTACCACCCTAGTATAAGTCTGACATAACCGAGTTATAACATATCTTTTAGTACATTGTGCTGTGTTTTACAAGTTTTAGAAACAATTTTCAATCTAAATTTGAGATAATAGCAATGAGAGTAATACGAGAAGTAGAAAAAGTTGAGCAAATTAATAATTTCATTACGTACCTATTGAAATGGAAAATTTTGTATGAAATGTCAAAATATACGAAATTATGAAAAACCCTTTTCATATTAATTATAATGATTTATTTATTTACAACATGCGCCAAACCATACATACATTAAACTTATTTCTAAACTTATCACAATAATATACACTTTCGTTGAAAATATAAATCTTCTAAGCCTGGAGTTGTATGTTTTGAGTAACAGTTATTTGGCAACTCTCTATCTCAAGGTGGGTTTATCTTCTGTTCTCCAGATATTGGATAGCGTTATCTATCATTTGCTTGCATATTTAATGATATATTTAAATTATTTCCAATAAATATTTAAAAAATAAATAAACAGAACATCGTATGATGAAACTTCACAACAAATTCGACGAAGTCAAACGAGCGTCAGCAAAATGACAGCACCAAGGGGTAACCGTAGACAATTTCAATGTTTTTCATAATTTTGTGAATGAATTGCGACGTTGCCGCTTCGCGCCTATTGCATAGCGTGAGCATAGATACATCGACGTTATTCCAAATTTATTTGTAAGAAATTATGACATCCTTATTCTTTATTTATTCTTATCATATCTATGCATTGCATAAGGTTTGAATAAGCAAGTTTTTATTTGTACGGCTGTTAAAGTTTTTGACTTTATTAACTTTCCTTTTTTTATTATTAGGATAGGGTCGAGGACTCATCTCTTCTTGAACAAAAACGACGTCGCGATGAACAAAAAGGTAAGGAATATAATGGTAACCAAAATATTATGTGAAGTATCACCACGTGGTTTTAAATAATTTGATAATGATACAAAAACACCTGTTCCGTATTTCAGTTGTAATTAAAATGCCGAGTCACCAAAATGGATCGCAGGAAGATCACCATTATGAGAAGTATCATAAAAGGGTGAGTGAAATTCCAAGAAGCAATTTGAGTTTTAAGATTAAGAATAAAAGAACCATTATAAATTAAATTTAATTAACGATCTTTTTTCAAGGATAAAATTTAAGGATAGAGACAGAATTTTCCCCAATTAACTCTAGTGTTAAGTCTAAGTTATTTTAAAGATAAAACCATAAAAATAAAGCATCATCAGTTTTGTATATTGTTATTTATTGCCTAATTTTCAGGAGAAATCACCGTTCCGGGATCGATCACATGAAGAACCCAGAGATAAACAATATCCTTTTAAAAGAAAATAATTTATATTAAAACTTAATTTTATTAAGGTCTGTCAATTGTCACTTATAATACCACAAGAGCTTCAAAATTATCGGGTATTTTCCGATAGGTTCGTTGCAAACAAATGAAGGAGTCAAGTTTTTCAGGAAACTTTATTTTTTTGCAGGGAACCTTGAGGGAAATGTCAGATAATTTTGAAGCTCGTGTGGTATTCGAGGAATAATTTTTCCGTCTCAAATGTCGGCCAATAATTTCACAATTGAATTCAACCCGTCAGTTTGACGTCAACTACCAGAGAAAATGTTCAAAAAATTATCAGTATAATACCATGTAGGTTGTACCACGTGACGTCGAATGGTGCAATTCTATTGTTCGATATTTGGGTCGGAAAAATAATCATAGGTATTGCAGGCAGTTCCTTTTTTCTGTTTTTTTTTTTTTATGTAAAGAACTATACTACGGAATCTCAAGCTAATTCCCATTCCGTAGCTGTAGTCTTGTATAATATCCAATCTTAATATGTATTATGTAACTACCAATGTCCAATTTTGGTAACTAGAATGCTTTTTATGTGTTATCTGGTCCTTTCCCCTGACTTTATGATTTTTTGTAAACTACCAAACAATCGTTTGTAATAAGAAATCTTCTCTTCTATACAGGGTGTCCCACTGTTGGTATACTAAGCTCAAAGGAGTTTATAGCTTTGAGTTGAGCTGAGTTCGTAAAAAATACTTATAAAATTCCAGACGCATTTTTTTTAATAGATGGATTCTTAAAACGTTTAAGATTATGTTTTCATAGACAAAATTCTCATATTAGGGAAGCGGTATATGTCGGCTGCGCGAAGCTAGAGAAGAAAACATGGATTTTCAGGAAAAATGTAGCAAAAAAATTTTGACGTAATTTTGTTGTTTAAAGGGAGACTCCCTAAATTTTATGTGAATTTGCATTATTCTGAAACAGGCACATATACAATCAAAATGGAACTTTAGTATATGATTTATTGGGTCTTTCTCTTTCGATGTACAAGAAGGTACGGAATTGTAACATTTTCGCTCGATTCATTTTTTATTCAAAAATTATGCCTTTTTTTAAGGATTATTACATTTTTTTTAAAGATTTACTTGGACTTTATGTCTAAAATAAATGTTAACAGTAAGAAAATAGAGTTTACCATCGAATCCCAAGATATTTTTCTCTAGATCAATTATTACTTTAGTTATAAACGAAATAAGAATTGAGACTTACTTTTCAAGCTCGAACGCGATCAAAGAGCGCACG
>CAJQZN010035901.1:0-11131 GCA_907164685.1 Colias eurytheme | reverse complement strand
CGAAATTCAATAGTTTTTCGTACATTTTCCCTGTTTTTTATGCTGACCGTATGAATTTGTAGTGTATCTTTATGTGTAAAACATCTCAATATAGTTGTTCCATAGAATTCTCGTCATCTACTTTTGAAAGAAAGAATTTATATGTTTAAACACACACAAACAAACAACAGCTCAAAACACAAATTCAATAACAATCTGACTAAAAATATGATTATATTTTCCTTTATTAATAAGTAGGTTTCCTGTTATGGCGCTAAAACCTGGGATTTAGTATTGTAATTAATTGTTCCTTGTCTTCATAAACATATATAAGAAGGAAAATATTCAGAATAATAGGCGGAAATTTGGAAAATTTTAGGAAATTAACATTGATTCATTTCATAAGAGAACTTTTATAGGGTTAGGAAGTATCTAATTGAGCTTTCTTCTGTATGAAAATAAATATTTGTTTCTTATAAATTCTTATTATTATTTTTCAAATGAAAGATTTTGAATTTAATTTCTTTACCAAAAACTTGTTTTTGGTATAATGTCAGTTAAAAATTAAACCCTTGTCACACTGCACTACAATTGAAAAAGCTTTAGCGATATTATTCACGTTATTTTTATATTCTTTATAAATTTACACGTTATTTAAGTTTTTATAAAATTAGGTGTCACAAAAATGCGCATGCGCCGAAATTTTGAATATAAAATCGCCTATTGTGCAATTTGATGTATATTTTACTTAATGTTATTTCATTATTTTGGTGTGTACAATAAAGCTTTCATTCATTCATTCATTCATTCATTCATAAAAAAAAAGTATTTGGTTTAATAAATCGCGACACCGTCCTGTTTGGGTTAGATCGACTAGATGTTATTTTTTTGTGACTATCATGCTTCATTGCGTTGCATTGGTTTATCCAAAGAAATGTGGTGATCCCCTCTTTCTCCATTTTGCTTATATATTTAAAGACTGGAGTATAAAGACATTTAAAATGTCACAAATTACAATGTTCAGATACTGAAAATATTATGTTTCAAAAGCTCTTCTTTTAAAGTTGAATACTTTATCTACTTATTAGGTACACATGTACTTGTCTTATTTTATTGGGTAGATATATATATTATATAATATGTATGTTTTCACCATGTAGAATCCTGAAAAGATTCATAACTCTACATAAGAATATCTAAATTCTCAACTAAGTAGGTACTTTTATTAACATTAGCATTTAGAAAAAGTTACAAATTTATTTTTAGATGTTATAGGTAGGTACTACTTATTTCAACAGCTTTTTTGTCACGTACACACCAACAAAATCTAAGAATTACTACTTTCCTTAAATGCCTGGAAATTATTTGTCATCCAGATATCTGAATTTAATAAACTAAAAACAATTTTCTAGAGTTGAACTTAGAAAACCCAATTTGAGAACATTTCAATCGTCGCATGATGAATAATAATTAAGGAAATTAGTTGATAAATGTTAAGGAAAAACCTATCGACATTGTCGTGGCTGGGCTCAAAAAAAGAACATATAGTTTAAAATCATTTATTATCTATTTAAAGCTTCTTGTGGCTAATCATATAAATAATATATACAACCATATTCACAACTTATTTCACAGACATACATTTCAATATAAATTCACTTTTTCACAAAATATTCGTTCAAATGCAATTTGGGCCCCCATTTGTTTTGGTAAACTGGACTGTAAATACACCAGATGAGAGTTTAATTCGTTTCTACACATTGACGCTTTATGGCGTCCGTTAGTAATTAAACATTTTCACACAGAAGAAGTGGAATCGTATGGAGCCAGCCGGACATTTGTATCTGCCCTCCAAAGGTGAGGGGTTTATGCTGCGCCTTTTTCTGCTCTGCTCCATACAAACACAGGGTATTAGAGGCGATAGTTCCCCAGCAATCACCGGGAACCTCTCTTCGCTTTCCTCGACTGGTATTTTCATGAGGAAGTCCCATATCGCCTTCACGTCTTGTTTGGTTTTCTCTTCTATGCAGTTGCATTCAGCGGTCGCCATGGTGACGCACGCTAGGACGACTAGGAAAACTTTGAGCGCCATGTTACTTGGTTGGATTTCAGATTGTTTGTGAGGACGCAGTGTCTAAGCGTCTTCTTTTAAGCGAATGGTGATTCAACATGACTCATGAGGGTTTGGAATAGAATGACGGCTCAATGACGTATGTGGTTAAACGATAGTGATTGAATGAGGTATTCGTATGATACTGGTGTGCTGTTGCGTAAATTGATTTCATAATTAGCTCCTTGTGATGCGTTTGTTAACGGATAAAATGTAATTTGTTAATTGTTTTCCTGTGATTATTCTGGAGTAACACAATTTTTTGCATCGTATGATGTTACATAATAATTTGTTAATTGACTAAGGATAATTTAATATTTTTATTTTTTATTTTATGAAAAGCAAAAATAAGAAAAGGTCTCTCTAATATTTCTTACCCTTTAATACTGAAGATATTTCACAACTGTGGTGTAATGAAGATACAGTACCTAAAGTCCTAAACTCATGGAGAAGGAAAAAAGGTATTAAAAAAATTTAAAGGTAAATATGATAATATGTATATTCTATTTTGTATATATGTACTTGAATCAATAGGCATTAATGAAATAGTTCGAAATCAGATACCAATATTTGTTTTTTATTTTAATTAACGAACGTCTGAAGTAGTCGATTCCTAATTAAACATCAATACAGAGTATATTACAAAGTCGCTTTCTCTGTCCCTATGTCCCTTTGTATGCTTAAAATCTTTAAAACTACGCAACGGATTTTGATGCGATTTTTTTTAATAGATAAAGTGATTCAAGAGGAAGATTTTAGTAGGTATATAATTTATTAGGTTTTAGACAAAGCGGGCGAAGCCGCGCCACATATGAATCACTGTTATTTAACAAATCATTATGCTGTGATTTACAATTCTTGTAATTTATCCTTGTTTACGTTAAATTAGGACTTTAAGGACATACTTACGTATTTTTATATTTGGTTGAGTCGAAGCCATATGGCAACTATTTGTTAGTATAAGAGCTTGTGTGTTTAAATTTTTTAACTACATGGTTTAATTCTGAAGTTTCTTTACGGATTTTAATGAAATATTACATATCTACTGTAGCTTTAAAAATATAAGAAAATTAGTGAAAGTGCATCGGGTCAATTTAAAATATTCTTTTATGAATGTGCCACCAAAAAATTGCTCAGTAAAATATTTGACACTAGCTTTCCACCCGCAGCTTCGCCCGCGCAGTCAAAGAAAAACCCGCATAGTTCCCGTTCCCGTGGGATTTCCGGGTTAAAACCTATCCTATTTCCCGGGATAAAAAGTAGCCTATGTCCTTTCTCGGGTATCAAAATACAGTGAAACCTGGTTAAGTGAGACATCAAGGGACCGGCAATGTCGTTTCACTTATAGAGGTATTCCACTTACCCAGTGTCTCAGATATACAGGTATAAATAAATATCTGTCTCATTTACAGAGGGTTCCAATAATAATATGACATTTTTCAAATAAACATCTGTATGATAGTAAAGCGAAACTAAAACTGAAGGTAATTGAAGCTCAAAATTTGTACTTACGTACTTGGAATTAAGTGTGGAGTTTGTTGTCTCAGTTATAGAGGTAACTATGATGATAAATCGAAAGAACAAATCCCAGATATAGAGGTTTACCTCGTCCCACTAACAGAGGTAATTCAGTGCCAAAGTGTTGGGACCTCAGCATGCGTTCCAGTTATGGAGGTTTCTCACTTATCCAGGTCCCACTTAACCAAGTTTCACTGTATCTCTATACCAAATTTCATGCAAATTGGTTCAGTAGTTAAGGCGTGATTGAGTAACAGACAGACAGACAGAGTTACTTTCGCATTTATAATATTAGTATGGATTACTTGGGCCTCATGCCTCTTGGAAAAAAGAGTTTAAATCAACATCTAACCTCTATTCAAAATATATGTTATTAATAGCCATAACAAAATATATGTGAATATAAATATCGGCCCCTAATTGTTTTATATTTATAGCATTTATATGCATTTCTCTCACGAATTTCGCATCACGTCTAAATTACTTGCGAAAAAAATTAGAAACTGCATATAAAATGATAATGGAAGGCATAAAAAGTTTACGAAACCAATTATGAAGTTTGCGAAATGTTTTTTGGTAGTGTATCGAATCTTTCTATTTCGTTCAGCCTACAAATAAAAAGTACAAAAGATTCTGGCTTTTGTGCGTGTTTCTCATTGTTTTTTCATTTTTGAATAACGGTAGGTTCTTAATGTCGGACATTAAACCTGGAGTCTTGTTGATAAGAAGTGTCTGTGATAAATCTCGAAGTAACATCATTGAGGTTTTAGCCAACTGATTCTGACCCTCCTGGCGCAAGACACATCTTTGAGACATTACTTGGTCAGTTTTCCTTTAATATTCTGTATTGTTAGAGCATTGCAGGTCCAGTTTTTCGTTCATAATGTTAAGATAAGAAAGTCCATGACCAAAGCGTTTTAGATTTTCCGCAAACTTAACGGCTTGGAATAGTTTTAACAGATCAATCTATAGAACGATTACAAAGTATGAAGATACCAAGTTTCTCATTCTGAACATACTGAAAAATCTGGCAAAGATAAACAAATGTCATCACTACCAGGGTTACAAGTTCTTCGGGGCGGTGCGGTGGCGACCACCTTAAGCCGGGTATCCACTTAGGTTCGCCGTGGTTTGCGAACGCGCCCGCTCCGCAAACCAAACATAATGGATACGTCGTGATCGCGGAGCGCGACTGGAGCACGATCGGAGCACGGCGGAGCGCTCCAGAAGCGGTTTTTTGCGCGAACTCAAAGGGGAGCGCAGTTTGTTCGTGGACGCGAGCGTGTGTTTGTTAAGTTCGCGAACATGGAGTGGTCCGATGAAATGATGAATATATGCATTATTTCATTATTTCTTCTTCCCTTATACATATTAGCTTGCCAAAATCGAGTAGGTCGTTTGTATTCCATCATAATATAATGTATCAAAATATAAGCTGCACTTCCTACTAATTCTGGAGGCGGCATGTTTGCACCGACCGTCTGTCGTGTGTCGACTGGAGACCGGAGCGCGGAATTTAGCGCTCCGACAAGAGCACTGATGTTGCAGCCTAAGTGTGTACACTGTACACGTTCACGTTCGCGGAGCGCACAGTGTTCGCAATCCACGGCGAACCTAAGTGGATACCCGGCTTTACATCAGGTAGCGCACCTGCACCATTGCCAGCACTGCCAAAAAAAAAAAAAAGAAAACCGTGCCTTTTATATAGAAATTTCTAGAACGATTCGAATATTTTTAAAAACTACGTAAGTTCTCATCCCATAAGTTACGTAAATATATGGCGACTCTAGTTGAGACGACTATCGAGGCAGGGAAAGAGAGTTCAATCCCCATTATTGGGAAAATATTGTGATGAACGACTTGTTCACAAAATATTATTATGATGGCTATATTTGAGTGTGTATGCTTGTACAAACAAAACTAAATTGGAATCAAGTGTGTTGCTTAGTTTATATCTTTGTTTAATTGTGATCAGGTATTGTGTACATTATCCAATAACCTTTTTATTACATCTGCTATATGTATGTTTCAAATATTTACATTATCCAAAATTGTCGTAAGCGGTAGTTACTTTATCGTTTTATTATAATTTGCTAAATAGGCCGGGCCAGTTGGGTATTTGTCGTATATGAATAAAGCAATAAAAATACAATTCGGCTTTATTATCTGTATGGAATTGGGCGGGGCACGCCGCGCGGACGTCATAGTGAAACATCCTATGTGTTAGCGAAATTTACTGAATTTGTATTATTTATTGTATGTACTGAAGTACACAATTCATAATTCAGATTTTTGGGCTGATTACACAACAGGTACAAGATATGCATCTCTTTGCATAAATCATAATATGTAACATAGAGTGGATTTGCTCAATTCAAGATATGAAATTACATAAAATTATTGATAAATTCTATGTAGCTATTAAATGAAGCTTCATAAAAGGAAGTTGAACTTGTAATTTGTTCATAATTTAGTTTAAAAGTGTAGCTTTAAGCTGACCTTTACCCAAGAAAATGAAACTCAAAACACATAGGTAATAAGCGATAACAATGAGTTAATTTTTAAAATTGTTCATTATTGACCACAAGTATATAATAAAGTTTAAGCTTTGTATTGTTTGGACAATTCAAACGTTTTGTAAACTCGAAAAAATCCCACTGAAACCGTTCAAGTTGTTACGCGTCTCAAACTTCGGACAATGTTATAATAATATTAACAATGCTTTGCGTAAGCTACATAATACTTCATTATTTAAACTTTTCAAACGATTTTCCTCAATATCATTTGCGCCTTTGTTCTATGTATTCAATTGTATCGAACGTTCCTTTAATATATTGTTACTAGCGGTCCGCCCCGGCTTCGCCCGTGGTACATATTTCGCAATAAAAACTAGCCTATGTTCTTTCTCGGGTATCAAAATATCTCCATACCAAATTTCATGCAAATTGGTTCAGTAGTTTAGGCGTGATTGAGTAACAGACAGACAGACAGAGTTACTTTCGCATTTATAATATTATAGTATGGATACTAGCAGCTAGCTGACGGCCCCCGGCTTCGGTCGCGTTTTTAAATAAAATTTTATAGCAATGAGATATTTTACCATGATTAAAAGTCACGTATGTCACTCTAGACTCCACACAAAAATATCAATAAATCCCTCTGTTACAACGTTAAAGAAAGACAAACACATTTTCGCATTTATTACTAGTAAGGATATGCTTGTATTTTTTTTCTATCAATGAAAGAAGGTTCAGCTTCGGGATATCCTTGGTCCAAGAATAAACATTTCAGAGAAAGCTATCTACTTCCAAAGTAAACAAAACATGTACTATTGTAACTAGACAAGTGATAAATATAGGTACTAACATTTTTTTGTAAATATGTACATACAGTGTTTTACACAATTAGACTATGTTCAAAAAATTCAAACAACAACGCATGCTATTTTATGACACCACAGTTATTAGTGTCCCTGTTTTCCGCTTTCCGCCCGCGGCTTCGCCCGCCTTGTATAAAACCTAATAAATTATATAGGTACTAAAACCTTCCTCTTGAATCATTCTATCTATTAAAAAAACCACATCGAAATCCGTTGCGTAGTTTTAAAGATTTAAGCATACAAAGGGACATCGGGACATAGGGACAGAGAAAGCGACTTTGTTTTATACTATGTAGTGATTTTTCGAGCTTATTTTTAAACATTGAATGTCCCTTTATTCACAAATTATGTCTAGCCAAAACATAAAATTCCACGAACATTTTCATATAGCGAGTTCTTAATCACACTATTAATATCATTGCAAAAATATCTTCCACAATACATATTTACCGTTACGCACAAAAGAAATCTACACAGCGCATATAATATAATGCCGCGGTTCCCAATTTTCCGCATTTTTTCAATAGTAAGGGTAGCACACATACACAGCTAATCCAGAGGGGGGGTTGTTAAACTAATTATCGTAGGGTGGGTTATCTTAACGTGTGTGTGTGTAGTATTGATTGACGATGTGTGTTTAATGCTTTAAATGTTTCTTAATATCTAAGACAATGTTCTTGTAGGATATGTCTCTATGGTGAAATCGATAGAAGTGTGATTTCGTTCGTAAATATTTGGAGGTATTGTTCGATTCTTGTTTTAGGAAAATAGTAATAAGATCGCATAAAGTGTAAAACACTTTATTTTGAGTGTATTTAAGGAAAAACAAAATCAATTTCGGTTTGAAATGAATAAATATAACTCCATAAAATACGAATGTAATTCCACATTTAAATACTGTTTATTTCCTTCTGTACTTCTAATTTATAAAGTAAAATTTACAAAGTTAAGTTATTCATGTCCCATGCATCGAAACCCCTAACGCGAACGACTCAAAAAAAAAATATTTTCACAATTTTTTTCACATAATTAATTTTTTTTCTGACAAACCCAGATTCAATCTTTTAATTTACGTCACTTTATATAGAAAAGAAAATATGTATTTTATAATCTTTATTTCAATCGAATTATATTCCAAATACCAAATGCGACATTTCAAGGTTACTTTCTATGTAAACCAGTTTAGCCTGAAAGGTATTTTATATAACGTCAGATTCAAGTGATTTGTTGGTAAATAGGTTTATGGTTAACCTAAGTCTAGACTAAAAGAAATTAGTTAAAATAATGCTATAATGTCTTATGACTTGTTCCTTGTTTTAAAATTTCTGACGTAAGTATTAACTCATGTACATGGTTTTAAAATATATATTACCTATAATTCTATAATATAAAAATGAATCCCAAAATGTGTTGGTAAGCGCATAACTTGAGAACGGCTGAACCGATTTCGTTAATTCTTTTTTTATTATATTCCTTGAAGTACGAGGATGGTTCTTACGTGGAGAAAACGTAAATATGTACCACGGGCGAAGCCGGGGCGGACTGCTAGTATTTTATAAAAATCGTTGTTGTCACTCGCATCACTAGGAATTTCCTTAAAAGTTATGTTCATATAATTGTTCAATTTTTATTGTTTCTATGTATTTTTTGTTTGAACTTAGTATTACCATGTATTACCATAACTGAATTCAATCTGTAACCACATGATAAATAAAAATACTTTTCACATAGATAAATATGACTTGCTTGCTTTACATCGAGTAAAAATTACCTTTTAGTCATGCTACAATCACTAGGCGCAGGTAACTCGACTTCAGACTTTCTAGACCTAAAAAAGCCAGACCTCAGACATTCTCTAAAAACGGAAATACTTTTAACATCAGATCACTTGGGAATGCTAACCGCAAATGTTAAGTGAATAACAATTTGGTATAAAACGAAAAAATCGTAAATTATTTTAAAGGCGGTGTGTTAAGAATTTATTATTACCTAGAGCTGATTGTCGTATGTGTTTTCCAGAATATTTAGTACTTTATTATGTACCTACGAATTACGATGTATTTTTGTATGTGTGACAGACAGAGCCTTTCAAGCCTTTTTCACTGTATATTAATACTTTATTCATATTTAATATGTACCTACTTCCAATTACTTCTATAGATAAATCTGTTCGCTTTTCTAATAAAAACAAATAGGTAGGAAATAAATATTTTGCCGCCCTGTCCATTTTCAAACTTCCCTATTTTCATTCTTTAAATACTTGTGTATAAAAAATAAGTTTTATAAATTCTCACGTGCCTATTATTATACGCAATTAACAGGATATATCCTATATTTAAATCAGATGACTTTTGCAAGATTTTTAAAGAACCAGTTGATTTCAACTTACCAATCAAAAGCTTGAAAAGTCGTACATAGGTAGCAAACATACAATGAGTTTCTTATTAAATGACAGGTACAACCGCGGTACAACACTAGTCCTCAATAGAATTGCAAACGAATCTCTATCTTTAAATACAATACTTACCAAAATACTTCCAATGGAGTCGAAGATAATTTACAGCAGCGATCAAACGGGACCCTAATTTATGTGCTGATAAATCAAGGGTCAGCATTTACAAGGTTCCGTATGCATATTTATGAGTACACTAGTAATTGTAGTAGTAAATCCCACCTAGTTGAAGGAATGAATAAATATGATGGAACTCTGCGAGGATGTAGTGTAGTAAATTGTAATGTGGGTGTCTTGAGGGAAATTCATTATTCTAAGTATAACAATTCGTGTGATTTTATGGTGTCTTTTTAGTAGTAAGAAATGACAAATTGGCAATAAATAAAAAATCATGGATTAGCGCAATGTTGTGTTGGTATTATTTGTTTAAATTATTAATATTTTTTATAGAGGTAGTTGTATTAAACCCTACATAGTTTAATAATATCAATCCATTTCTTAATAAAATTACATAAAAGTTTTGGTCTTGTGTTCTATATTTATTAGAAATTTTACCTGATTGATTTGTTGTTTTTTCCACAGTTACGTGGGTTCCTCTTTTTTTTATCTAGTTTAATAATTTAATATTCCCACGTACCTACTGAATTGTGAGACGTAAAAATAACTTTCTTAGGGAAGTTCTCGGGAAAATCAAATATCAGTAATTATTTAAGAAAATTCTGGAAACAGGAAGTTTGTAAAGTTTTAAATACGTAAATTAAGTTATCCATATAATGTACCTAATTATGATGTTATATAAATAATAGAAAAATATTAACATTGAGTGCATAAGAAATTATTGCAACTTTAAGGATTGGACACACGACTTTTTCTTATAATATGTTAATTCGTGACTAAGGTACCACGAAGAGAAATATATCCGACCAAAATTAGAGCGACGCGGCTATATAAATGTATTTAAGTTATATTTCACTGCGAATGACCTAATTAAGTGATTAGGTCGTAATTACTAGACCAAGGAACAGATTTATATTGTATTAACAAACACATTTCTGATTTCCTAATTAGGAACTAAGAAAATATATGATTTAATATTTCGACATATAACTCGCATCTCACATATAAATAATTAGCAAAAATTTGGGATTAGCGTCCCCTCCTCACGTCGTATCGATCCCACGCCCCTGCGGCTTGTCGCGAAATTATCGAAATCTAACAAAAACATCCCGAAACTCACAAGAAAACTAATAACCGGACTTACCACCCTGTATAACACACACACGCAGCGCGCCGACACACACACGCAGCGCGACGCACACAGGCGCACCCCTCTAATTATATACGTCTACACCGAAAGAAAATAAAGATCGGGGAAAAATTTTACAAGAAACAAGTGCCGGACTTTGGGAGGGGGCGATGACCGCTCTCCGTCATTAAACCCCCTCCCCGGGGGGGGCTAGTTCCCCCCTGGATGTTTAATAATATGAAGAATTGGAGATAATTTGCGCGAAACTAAATAAGAAACGCCGGACGAAAATTGAAAGGTCGGCCCTGAAGAGGGACGGAGTAGCGCCCTCTCTTTTCCTGTTAAGTTTTAATGTGTATGAGCGCGGTATTAAGATTATTTACTTAATTATCTACTTTGTGTGGGTAGTTTATTATGTTAAATTAAATCTAATGTGGAGATTTGGAT
>CAJQZN010035892.1:909-18251 GCA_907164685.1 Colias eurytheme | reverse complement strand
TATCGATGGTTAAGAATGCCGTACAAAAATATATGACCAAAATTTACTGAGTCTACCTGTACTTTTCAATTCTCATCTGCACTCAGTTGGACAGCTTACATGTGACGGCATAGTGATGAATCTTATTATTTTTTGCTCTGCTATCGTTCTAGATATGTCCCCTGGTGGTTCATTTGACCCATATTTTTGTCCTATGCGGGCTTGTAGTCTATTTATAAACATATCTACTTTCATCTATAGACTTAATACATCATGGCGGATGGAAAGTGGTATTCCTGCAACTTTAAAAAAGAATCCTACCATCTATAAGCTATATCATCCGAAGTCACATATTATAAAACTAACAGTATCTCTATAACATAATATTTTGTTAACTGGGCTGTGTACATACGAACCTGCATGCAAATATTCGTACACATACAACGAAAACTATGCAATTAACGTCTGCAAATGTCGTCCTACATATTTTGTGGATTTACGTCTTCGTGCGAATGTGAATGGCCTGCATTAGGATATAATATGTATGACTTTATGTCGATGGTCAAAACTATCACAATGATCACGTCATATACATAAACATTACAATTTGTACTAGCTTTGCCCGCAGTGCTCCACTCCTGTTGGTCTTAGCGTGATGATGTATAGCCTTCCTCGATACATGGGCTATCTAAGGGCGCGTTCCCACCGGGTCGTGACGACAGATAATCGTGTAGTTTTAAGTGTCGTGGCTTATATGTTTAAATGGAGGTGTTCACATTTAGAACGACACAATTTACTGTCGTCTACGACAGTTTTTGCAGTGACGACACTTTGTTGTGACAGTGGGAACGGCAAGCACGACAGTCGTAAAACGATAAAAAAAATCGTGGACGGCAACTCTATGTAGACGAACACGTGTTTTCCCTCTCACACCCGCGCGCCCCTCGCGTCTGTACTCGGTTTGCTTTTCCCAACCCAAGCGAACGTAGAGGCGACTAGATTTGTAGCTTGCTGATGATGTGAGCGATCTGAGCGATCCAATGGGAACAGCTAGATACGACAGTCGCTAAACGATAAAAAATGTTGACGACAAACAATCGTTATAATGGGAACAGGTAGAGACTACAGTCGTCGAACGATAAATTAGTCGTTACGACATAGTGGGAACGCGCCCTAACACCGAAAGAATTTTTCAAATCGGACCAGTAGTTCCTGAGATTAGCGCGTTCAAACATACAAACTCTTCAGCTTTATAATATTAGTATAGATTATGATAGTAGTGATATATCACCTATTCCTGTAACACTTTTATTGGTCGTCTATAGCAACCAATGTTAAAGTTTCAATTACTTCCAGATCTTGACCTGCTCCTAACATACCACTGCTGCGAGCGGAGTGCCGAAGTGTCAAAGCAGGTGTTAGACCTCCATCTCACCTTACGGAATCTCTTCCATGGCCTCTTCCAAAATCGTGTGCTGGACCAACGGCTTCAAATGACTTTGGATACTGTGTAAGTTATACTATGGTGTTTGTTTTACGTGCTTAAAGGAGATGATGAATCTTTAGGACAGGACGTTGTGACGACGTTATCCATAGTAGGTATGCTTAAATCAGAGTTTCTGTTTAATTTTCACAGCTATATGCTTGCAAAGCTTTGCAGTTATATGCAAAGCTTTGCATATTACTATAGGGGATGAAAGTTTTTGACTTTCATGCTATTAACCGCACCAATGGTTTGATCAACATAGATCTCGTATTGTAATAATTAAATAGTCTTTATCTAGAAATAGCTTTACTTTGCGTGAAAACTGAACAAAAGGTTATAATATTTTTTTTGTAAATATTCTTTGGATTATATACGACAATTTAAAATACACGTGCAGCGTGCTGTACTTGTATAATTAACCCCTTATTGCATGAATTATTAAGGAGATGAAATAAAAATTATTTTTTTGCAAAAAAGTGTTTATTAGACCTTACATTATGAGATCAAATTGAGAAAAAAAATTATTTACTTATATTATAGAAAATATGAAACGGCGCCATATATGGACTCGTATGCAGTGTTTGTTGTATTTTTTCTGTCATATGTGGCTTCGTATGCAATTAGAAAAAAGTAACTAATTAATAAAATAAAAATATATTCCGGACTAATTTCACACACATCGTTGCTAAGCCCCAAACTAAACTTAGGCTTGTATCCTGAATGCTAAGTCAACTGATATACTACATATATTTAACTCCTATCCTACTAATATTATAAATGCGAAAGTTTGTGAGGGTGGATGTATGTGTATGTGTTTGTTTGTTACTCTTTCACGCAAATACTACTGAACCGACTTCAATGAAATTTAGCACACATAATATAGAGGGTAACTTGGACTAACACATAGGATAGGTTTTATCCCGGAAATCCCACGGGAACGGGAACTATGCGGGGTTTTCTTTGAAAAAGCGGGCGAGGCCGCGGGCGAAATGTTAGTACTTTATATGGATACCTAAATAACACCCAGAATCACAGCCAACTTATACTTCGTGAAATTGCTTAAAACAATTACCTACGTTTGTCATTATAACATAAAAACTCGTTATATTTTTCACATAACGTGAAGGAACGAAATTGGAACAATATAGGCATAGCTGACGGGCGTTCTTCTTCCAAACTGGGTAATGACTAATGACTAATGACTAATCCCATCAGATCGTACAGAATCAAAGTGAAAATCTAGATGTCTTGCAAGAGTTTTTCGTAGCTTTTTTGCGGCAATTGGCGAGTCAGGAATACTGAGGAGACTCCAGAGATGCCGATGTTCCTAAGTTTTTGAGAGACGACCACGTCTTTTGGTAATAAGAGCTTTCCCTGACTTTCGCATTTGCTCTGAAACGGCTATTAAAAATCATACAGTGGCATATAGTATGAGTCTGTATTTATTGATGATGATATGATATTTACATGCTTAGCAGTGAGATAAAAGTGTCCAGGATCGATACTGGAACAATCAGTGAAAGTATCCTTGAATGCATACCAAGCCACATATGACATAATATATTTTGGACGGAATGCATACGAAGCCAAATATGACAGATTTGGAAAAGTACAAAAAAACATGATTAAAGCAAAAAAACAACCAAACCAAATGTTTTACCTTATTTTAGAAAGACTAAAGAATGAAGTAATATTTTTTTTCATGGCTTTACTCACCTTTTTGATATTGAAATCTTAATTTGAAAATCACGGTTTTTTCCGCGCACCCAAACCGTCGCACGCGCTAGACTAAATCTATAATATATCTGATGGATAATATTTACACTGTATAAATTAATTACATTCCAATTCTCGATGAAATGCTGTCTAAGATGTAAGATAGTTTTTTTAGATATTGTTTATAGTTAGCCTATAAAAAATTCATGAACTTCGTCGTCCATATATGGCTTTGTATGCGGTAAGGGGTTAAATAATTTTTAAATGGCCTAGATATAATTGGACTAGAATTGGACATTATAATTAGTTCTTCCTTCAGTAAATCTTGGAGAGTTATTTAAATAAATATTACACGTGTAAAATGCCCATTGTGTTTAGATATTATCATTTATATTATTATGCAAACAATAGGTAGGTAACCTACAGATTCATATGAAAGCGTTTATAGGTTATTAAAAAGTATAAATGCATATGTTCATAGAAGAAAAATGGTTCATTAGTTCTTCATCTACAGTAGTTAGAGATTAGTAATAAACCCTGAAAATTTTTAAATAGGTACTTTTTAATATTAGTAAAGATTTGTTTTTTACATATTACTAGCGGTCCGCCCCGGCTTCGCCCGTGGTACATATGAAAAATAGATGTTGGCCGATTCTCAGACTTACCCGATATGCACAGAAAATTTCATGAGAATCGGTCCACCCGTTTCGGAGGAGTATGCAGACTAACATTGTGACACGAGAATTTTATATATAAGAAGATGTATCTATCAAATCAATACATCTAGCATATAAAAATCTTGCCTTTTGCTTATTGTCATTGTATAACTAAGTTGTGCCGTTTCTCTGAAGACGAACCTTCAGGAAAAATCTTAAAATAAATCATAACATGTTCTCCTTATCATAAAAATTAAGTAAACTTCCTCCAAGTTAATTTGCAAATAATAAGTTTCTATACACTTAAGAGTTAAGATATATTATGAATAATAATTAAATCTTCTATCATTATAAATGCAAAGTAACTCTGTTTATCTGTCGGTCTGTCTCTTCTTCAAGCCCCAACCACTCGGGTTTTTCATTGACTACACGGCCGAAGCCGCGGGCGGAAAGCTACTTATATGTATAGAGCTTACTCTAACACACGATAATTTGAATTGCAAAAGAATTATTTAATTATTATTAATAGGGATACTATTACATACACGCGATAATCCAATTATTAGGATGGATTATCTCACTATTGTATCGGCTTAAAATGATTTCCTTTTATTGAAGACTTACAGTAATTAAAGGACAACTCTTTTTCAAGACAAAACTAGCTTTATTTCTCCTTATTGTTAAGGCTTTGTGTTATATTGTAAGTGCCGCCAATCATTTTATCTACTATAATAATATATACATATTTCGATAGTTTTACGACTGGCTGATAAAGCCTCTGATAGCGTTTATGACGTTTGTATTCATTTTCATACATTTTTGGCAATATAACTGACAAATAAGCTTAACAATTGGTATACCATATGAAAAGAGATAGGTTGGATAGATAATAGGTATGTTGCAATAAAAAAAGCGGATCTCACCATTTGAATTTTTATTATTTTAATAACCAACATAGGGTAGGTACTATACCTAGCTGCGCTCCGCGCCCTACGTTTCACCTCCTGCTCCTGTTGGTCATCGCACGATGATATTATATAGCCTTCCTCGATAAATGGGCTATTTAACACTGAAAGAATTTTTCAAATCGGACCAGTAGTTCCTGAGATTAGCGCGGGCAAACAAACAAACTCTTCAGTTTTGTAATATTAGTATAGATTTGAATAGTTAATTTTTTTTTCAAGGTTAATAGCACCTCTTCCGACGCCGTCTGTCCACGGCTACAAGATCATATACGGCCGTCTCTTGAGCCCTGACCATCGAAGCTTCATATTCAGTGATGTGGTCAAGTTGTTCATGATGATGTTCGATCTGTGCCAGTATGAAGAAGGGACTTGGCCTGGGTAAGGATAATTATTATTATTATTCTTTATATTTATATCCTATGCCTTTATATCCTAGTACCAGTCAGTAAAAAAAAATAGCCGCGATACACGCGACATGCGCTACACAGACCAAAAAGTTTGAGACGATGTAATAAAAGTTTCACTTTAATAATTTTTAAAATCGGTCTATTAGTTCCTGAGATTAGCGGGTTCTAAAAAATAACATAGGTATTCAACTTTATATTGCACTAGCTGTGCCTCGCGGTTTTACCAGCATAGTTCCGCTCCTGTTGGTCTTAGCGTGATGCCTATAGCCTATTTCCTCGATAAATGGGCTATCTAACACCGAAATAACTTTTCAAATCGGACCAGTAGTTCCTGAGATTAGCCGTACAAACAAACTCTTCAGCTTTTGTATTATTAGTATCGTTAATAAAAATAAACACTTTATTGCACACAGATAACAAAAACAACAAAATAATATGTATATAGACAAAACGGTACAAATAGGCCTTATGGCTAAGAAGCGATATCTTCCAGGCAACTTTATCCTTATAGAATATATTCAATTAGCAATTAATACGTAACTGCTTTAATGCGGGTAAAGCCGCGGGCTACAGCTAGTTATATATAAGAATGAACTGTGAAAAAACTTAAGTACATTGTAGCTAGTTCGATATAACAATAGAAGGATATAAAAAATGCTGTTTATCTTTTCCATAGTATTTTGTATTATGCTTACCTTATTAGGCAAAGATGGATGAATAAACTATAGTAATTAATCTTCACACATTGTCAAGTTTGTATCTATTAAGGTTGTGTTATTTACACCTAAAGAACGGTTAAACAGATTTTAATGCTTTTGTATTATTGAGTTTTTAAATTTACCGCTATGAATAAATGAATAAAATAAAAGAATGTTTTTTATAAGATAAACGAGCCATTATTTTATGAGAACCTTAATTGTTCTTAGTTAAAATATAATGTTAAATGAATTACCAGTTTAATTACTAAGGGAAGTAATTAAATAAATTCATATAAAATACTTCTAAAAATTGTTTCATTATTATTTTGTGTCGTTGACGTTAAAATGTTCTGATTATTTTTTATATTTTTAAGTACTAATTAGCTTTTAACCTACTTAATAATATCCTCACATTTTTAGCTTACTACCAGCACAGACTATTAATAATATATACTACTTAAACAACTACCAGTTTTTTAAGTAATTATCAGCTACATAATAAAAGGGAAACTTCTTTCACTTATTTCATGTGTTTTGCTGTTTACAAGAAGTTTAGTTGCTGTACGTAATTTTTTAGTATATTTTTTATAATTTAATATTTGTAAAATGATTAATTACAGATTCGTCCTCATTATAGACATGGACCAAACAACTATAAGTCATTTGGGGAAGTTAGATGTTATGACTGTACGCCAGACGCTGTATTTCTTACAGGTAGAGTATTTTTTTTTTCTGTAACAAATGTTTCTTTAAAATCAATATACTTACAAAATAACAGTTATAATAGGTAACGACGTGCGTGTCTTTAATTATAATACAATTTTAACCTTGGGTACTACTTAATTGTCTCATGATTATCTTTTACCTTATTGGTGGAAAATAATATGATTGTGATCCATTTTGAAATGAGGGACCTATTAAAAAATAAAAAAACATAGTTAACGTTGGCTACCTATAAATTAATTAGCTGTCTTTTTCAGATCAATTTATTTTATCACAGTCCATATTTTGTATAAAAAAATATTACAGAGCACTTACGTCTTACATACTAGTAATTACATGAAAATATAAAAAATCCAAAAACACTTATTTACAGGAATGCATGCTGGTAAAATTAAAAGAGGTGCATTTTCTGAACGCACCGTTCTTCATGGATAAGCTGATGATGCTCTTGAAGCCGTTCATGAAGAAGGCACTCCTGGACATCATCAGGATTCACCAACGGGATACGAACACTTTGGAAAAGTTTGTGGAGAAAAGCAGTTTGCCTAAAGACGATGGAGGAGAATATAAGAGTCGGAATACTCTTAAAGGTAATAGATAATTAAAAATTCAAACTCAGTTCAGTACAAATATTAACGAGGGCTTAAAACATAACAGCTAACTGCATATTAACAATAAAAATATGTTTAATGTTGTAAAATATCTGATCGATTGATGAGTTCGATCCTGGCGTACACTGTAGACACTGTAAGATTATGTACTTACCCCCTAAAGAAAAGGGAAATTAGTTCTTTCTAATTAGTAAATCAGCTCCATACTAGAAATACATTTTACAAAAAATACCCTATCGATTGCATGAAATCATATTTCATGGTCATGTAATGCCAAATTTGGTCATGTAATGTCGTATTGCCGAAGTAGTACCATACTACCCATTCTAACTTGAATATTACAATACATACTTAATACTTTATGATGCAATATCCATATGAGCGTAAACATGACGTGTTCAGTCTAATATTACAGTCATAGCCACTGAAGTGGAAATAAACAAGAAATCATTGCTTCAGTAAACAATGTAAAGACAAGTAATCATAGTAATCATTATATTAAACTAGAGGTCCGCCCCGGCTTCGCCCGTGGTACATATTTCGCAATAAAAGGTAGACTATGTCCTTTCTCGGGTATCGAAATATCTCCATACCAAATTTCATGCAAATTGGTTCAGTAGTTTAGGCGTGATTGAGTAACAGACAGACAGACAGAGTTACTTTCGCATTTATAATATTATGTAGTATGGATATCGTGTACCTATCTGAACAAGTATCTATTGGTTATTCAAATCTTGTAGTGTTGGATATTATTAGAATTTCAATTATCAAAATTGAAGATAATCTATTTTTTCAATTTAGTTACTCTAATAATCTTCACTTAAAATTTAGAGTTACTGATATCTATAGATTATTAAATCAGGGTTTTGTAAAACGGGCTATTTTTAACAATTCTATAAAAGCTAGGAAAAATAACCCCTTCACGAATCAACGAAAACATAATCAAGTACGCAACATTCTGCAGAATGAGTCTCTTAATAAGACTGCTCTATGTATTTATTAAAACCACAAGTATTTGAAGTACTCACCAGAATAACTCGCTTCCATTCACATGATACATTTTTGGGAAGTAAATGATAAACAAGTACCAAATACGTGTACCAATATTCAAGTATTTCAAATACCTATTGCTCAACCCTAACTACATTTTTCATTTACTCATATTAATTACTAAACTTATATGGATACGCAGTATGTCTCTTAATAGAGTGTTAATAATTTGATCTAAATAATATAAGAACAGGAAAAGTTTTTAGTTAAATTAATCGCCTGATAAACCCCTGAATAGAAAAGTTATTGTCAAGGAAAATAACGGTCGATAGAACAGTTTTTACCATGCATACAAGAATGCAACTATTTTTTAATTATATATTTACCCTCATATTTTTAAGCAGCTCTAAAAATATTTGTTACTCATACAGCCCATTTGTACCTATCTTTCTATAAATAATATTGGCTATCGAATCTATATGTGTCTATATCTATCTTGTGTTATTATTACTTTTATATAGAGCAAATTAGGATTATTCATTGTAAAGTTGTGTCATAAAATGAATTAAAGAAAATAATTAATTTTACAGAGGAACAAATACGACGCATAGAAGATAATTTGGACTTCTTCAAAAACGAGAGTCAAAGACGAGTGAATGAAGCATTAAGACAGGGCAAAAAGGCATCTATTGAAGAAATTTTTGGTTTACAGGGTAGCTTTAAGAAACTCGACATCGATTAAAATGTATGGAATAAGGAAATAAATTATTAGTTTTATTTTCTTACATAAATTCATAATTCTGTCAAATCTCTTATTTAAATAATAACATTCATAATTTACCTATTTCAGGTATTAAGATGTAAAATAACCTTTGTATTAGGTATACTCTTTAAAATAATATAAGAAGTACGTACGGAATGGGAGTGGGAGTGGGAGTGGGAGACTAAAATGATAGAGAAAAAACGTGGTTCCTAGTAGTAAGATGTCACTTAACAAATCTCCATGATGAAACCTAACATTTGTGTTTTTATGTTTTAAATTAATTCAGTTGAGAATTTTATTTTCAGAGACGTTATAATTATAAATTTTATTTTAACGTTATTTTATGGCAGTACCTACGTATACAAATACATGAAAAAAAATTATGCTTACCTGAAATAAAGTGCCTGAAGTCATCACATAAAAATGGCAAGATTCTTTTAATATAAATATTTTCCAAAAAAATGGCTACATTTAAAATAATCGTAAAAAATATAAATCGGAAAGCTTATGTGCTATGTAACGGGTAACCTAAAAAATAGGTCGTTGGAATATATTTTACTAGATACGCTTAATTCATACCGTCTGTCCGTCTTTATTGCTGGACTTCCAATAAACTTTTGTACTAGCAATATTAATTGAAATTTCATGCAGAACAACCTTGATTGTAACCATAAAGTTAAATCGACTAATGACTCCTATACTAATATGCCACAATTCTTTGAAAACGCGTAAATATTTCAATTTAAACGAAATTATATATTTATAACGCTCTGTCGCCCACAAATGGTTATAAAAATCAACAATTACAATAATAATATATTTTCCTACTGTATGTTATTGTAAAAAATGCTTCAACACAATGTGGCTTCTATCACGTACCTGTTAAGACGACTATTGTTTGGCATAATAAATAGTTCAAAAATATTGTATGTTTATTGATTCGATCTATATAAAGCACATGTGAAATAGGCTTAGCAGTATTCATAGAAATATCACAATGAAGATACTTCTGTTCTTGTTCGCAGCTCTGGCTATCATTCTGGGAGCCGTGGTAAGTGCTTTTATTTTACATCTTATATATAAAAATATAAAATTCTCGTGTCACAATGTTAGTCTGCATACTCCTCCGAAACGGGTGGACCGATTCTCATGAAATTTTCTGTGCATATCGGGTAAGTATGAGAATCGGCCAACATCTATAGTATATCTAAAGTATAACCGCTAGTATAGATATATATTTTATTTTACATACCTACTATTATGGTCGTTTAAAAATAAAATATAATAAAAAAATTGTAGAATATTTATTAACTGCATTTTAGGGAAAAAGTTTAGTTTCACATAATAGTTGAACTCTAAAAACTCTACAAAAGTTATCCAACCTGCAGCTGTTGAAAAATAATCATTTTTGAACTTCGTACGTTTAACGTGCGAATTCTTATGTTTTTAATGGAGTATTTAATATATTATGTATTGTATCTTCAAAAGTAGCGTACGACGTATCTGAGTAAATATATATATTTCATAGATATATACAAAAAATAAGACAAAATAATATTATTATATTTCTGTGCATCGATTTATATTATAGTAGTTGTGAGATTTAAACTTGAAAAATAATGAGCTATTTTATAGTCTATTCAGTAAATGTTTTCAAGTGTGAAACGCTATATGAACAACGAAATATATGTAATTTAAAACACGACATAATTATCATAATATTATTTATCACTAGCTTTTTAACATTTTACAGCATTTATATAATAATATGATTTCATTAATTTTTTTATTATTAGCCTTAGTTTGATCAGACATGTCTATAACTCTATAAGCGTATATAGTATGTTTTTTTCCATCTATGCATGTCTGTTTGCTAGTTGGCAAAGGCTTCCTACAACCTTTTCCATTCCGGCCTTTCTATTTGAATAATATTTGAATATTTCAGAGTGGTATGACCACGGTTCCAAAGGCCGGTCTAAATGGTCCTGAGAAGCCAGCTGGTTGTCAAGGAAGACCTCCACCACCTCCACCTCCTGCTAGTAAGTTTTAATAATTGAAATGTATTTTATTGTATAGTCACAGATAATATTATAATACTACTAGTTAACCTACTATAATTATTATAGATAGGTACTTAATTTACGCTGTTTAGTGTAGATATTAAAATCACAATTTTATCAAAAATTTTATGTTTTGACTCAATCATAATATTCTATATTGATAAAAAATCAATCTAGAACTACGTAAAAAGCTATATAAGGTCCTAAGTACCTTTTAAAATGAATCCAAAAATATGATAATGGCAACATAACTATTTGTAACAAAAATATTGTTTTACGATCAAAAATGGATTACTATTGTATTTTTTTACTGTTAAATTTCTCCTAAAATCACTGTTCAAGTTTATAGAAAAAAAGATAGATCTAATGTTATTTTTTTCCCATTACAGATAGCACAGGCTAAATCCCAGACCCACGAGACGGATAAAAACTTATTTCTGCTAACGACAATGGACCATGAATAAATAGTGTAAAGCATTTGGATGTTTCATTTCAACATTAATTTCCCAAAAGAACTGTATACTTATTTCAATTTATTTAATACTAGCTTCCGCCCACGACTTTGTACGTGCATCCCCGTTTTTCCCCGTTCCCGCAAGAATTTCGGTAAATCCTTTCTTAGCGGATGCGTACGTCCTAACATCTACCTGAATGCCAAATTTCAGCCCGATACGTCCAGTGGTTTGGGCTGTGCGTTGATAGATCACTATATCAGTCACCTTTGAGTTTTATATATTATATAGATTACTCATTGTTCTAAGCCCGATTCAAACATGTAAAAATTATAACCAATATTTATCACATTAAAACCAAATCATTTAAGGTCTTAGAAACAATGCTATTTTTCTTATATTCTTCGTCTATTCATTACAAGAATAGATATATTTTGTAGTGTACTTATTTTACAAAAATATAAACACCAAAAAAGTATTAAATACTTTATTACAGGTAACACTTAAATATGGCCGCCGTACAAAAATATAAAAATACAAAATCATTACAAAAAATGGTAACTTTATAAAAAAAAACAACATCGAAATCCTGCCATAAAATATACAGGTAAAATTTTACATTTTTAAATGCATTTGAAAATGTCTGACGCAATAATACAATAAGTTTGTTTTATTTTCTCTTTTTTCCCAATTATTTTATATTTGTATTATCAAATAAAAATATGAAGTCTTCGGACCAAGTGTTATTTGGTGTTAGCCGAGTCAAAATGTTTCCTAAATGCCTAGTCAGTAATGTCACTAATCTAAAATAACTATAATATGATGGCCCTTTTGACTGTTAAAACTGTTAAAAATCAAACTTTATAAGTAGGTACATAGGTTAAAGTCGTAAATTGTATATTATTTCAAAGAACTAATTTGATTTTTAGATGGCGGTCTAAAATTTTTTATACATTGCACAAAACAGGTTACGACATAACTAACATAATATATATTTTCTTTAATATTTCTGAGATTCAAACTTAGCAAAAGTAAGATTTTTTCACTTTTAAAATACAAAACTTGGGTCAAAGAGTACAACTACACTCACAATCACGCTCAAAAATTGTCTGAAGCATTACTCTGCCTTCGCATCTAAGCAGTTTTGAATAAGCATATTCAATAGAGTTTGAACTTAACTGGAAGTAAATAAGGTGTAAATTTGAATGTATAAATAAACATTTACTTTAAAACCTTATTTCGTGACATTGCTTGAAACGAAAGCTTGCAACGTCGTTCGGTTATTTCTGACGTTTTATGAGTCTAGTCGGTCAAACGCTATCGGACCATTTAACAGAAGAACATGATTAGTTTTTAGTACGTCAAAAACCACCAGAATGTATAGTTAGCTATACAATCTTATATTTTTTTTGTTTATAGTCAAAAGCCATCATATAGTAACTCTTTATTGTGACAAGTCCTGTAAGTGTTGTTTCTCTTCCTCCTCCCGTTGTAATGCTTCTCTTTCAGCCGCGATTCTTGCATGTTGTTCGGCGATCACTCGGAAAAGTTGCGCGTGTTTAGCGGCTGCTGCTGCGACGGCCTCTGATTGGCGGGGGACTGATGCTTCTGGAAATGTTTAAGTGGTTATATTAGTTGGGTAATCCATACTTAATATTATAAATGCGAAAGTAACTCTGTCTGTCTGTCTGTTACTCAATCACGCTTTAAATACTGAACCAATTTGCATGAAATTTGGTATAGAGATATTTATATACCCGAGAAAGGACATAGGCACACGGGAACGGGAACTATGCGGGTTTTTCTTTGACTGCGCGGGCGAAGCTGCGGGTGGAAAGCTAGTCTACTATATAAAAATAAGTCGGGTTTTCATTCCTGACGCTATAACTCCAGAACGCACGAACCGATTTCCACGGTTTTGCATTCGTTGGAAAGGTCTCGGGCTCAGTGAGCTTTATAGCAAAGAAAAGGTGTCTCTGGTGGCGAAACGGAGTTCGCCCGGTTTGCTAGTAGAGTATAGATATGGACGGTTGACTACCGTAGATATAACATGCAATAAATGGACGGATATAGTTTTATTAACTGAACTGAAAGTATTTTTTACATATACAACTGGCTGTCTGGGCAAACATTGTTCTGCTTTACTAGGGCTATGAAAAATAGATGTTGGCCAATTCTCAGATATACCCAATAGGCACACGAAATTTCATGAAAATCGGTCCAGCCGTTTCGTAAGAGTATCTACGGTCTTTCTCAATCTATGTCTCACAGTTCTCATACAAAAATAAAATATAATTTCCAGTAGCATTGTAGTTTTAGACACGTTTCAACTATCAATTGATTCTTTTACCAGGGCCACAGTTAGCACCATACGACAAAAGCAAAATTTACAACGTTGTTTGAATGTATTTGAGTTCTCTAACCTGTCTAACAAACGAACAAACTTCGATAAAATTTATACCATTTAGTGTTACTTACCATCAGGATGCGGGTGGTGAGCATGGTCCTCCGCGATCTGGGCATACAGAGCGAAGTGTTTATCCTTAGCCTGGGCTACAGACTCCGAGTCCCTGGGGTGTTCAGGTAGAGGATCGCTCAGTACTGGATGGAAGCCCTCCCTGTCCGCTATGTAGTCCACTGTACGGACCTTCTGACGAGGGTCCACGTAGGAGAAGGTGCCTGGAATGATATGGAGTGTTGTTAGATATTGGTTGTTTGTAGAAAACTAAATAGGGTATGTTATGATCTGGTGTGTCGTGTAGACTGTGAACTTATCTTTTTTGATTGTAAGTGCTTTTTCCGAGAAGTATGTTTGTTATAATTGGAATGTTTTTGTTTTTTTTTTTTAGAAAAATAACTTGATCCGGCTAAACTTGATGCAACTTCAAATATTCTATTTTTAATTTGTGCAAATCAATACGAACAAGTCATATGCCGATTTATATTGTAACCAAATGTACGCAAATATTTTGTAAAGGTCAAACGAGTAAAATATTTCACGTATAAAGGAGAAAAAACTAGATTCAGGTAGGTATGCAAGAGTCGAAATACAAAACCCGTTCCAAGACGCAAAATACTTGACAATAAATAATGTTTCATTTTAATCAGCTCTACATGGTATGTAAAACATCCAGGTACAAATAAAAAAGAGCGTATGTACCAATAACACGTGTCAGAAGTGAAACTTCTTTGACAAGATTCAAAGATACCGAAATCGTCGCCTTACTCCATGACGCGACCCTGAAATTCTATTCTCAACGAGCCAAAAGAAGTTTCACTTCAAAAATAATAAGGAAATAATTCAAAAAATCCAAACACAGTATTAAATATGAAACCTACAAAGTAAGACGATCAAAGTCAACGTAATAGAAAAGGAGACAAACTCTCTAATAAGGACCAAACTAGCTATATTGCTAAACACATGACCAAACACTGATCAATCTACCTCTTGAACCATTTACTACATCAACAATATTAATCTACAGTTCAAAATATTATTTATGAACATCGACCCAATCCATTAAAATACCTACCTTGTCCTGTCTTGTCTTTCGAACCATTTGCTCTCCAAAAACTATTCTTTCTAAGATATCCATCATTCATCAATCAAGTATAACATATCTCTGAATTCATCAATCTATAATTTGAACCATTTTCTTATCTTCAACGAAACCAAGCTCTTTTCTAAATAAACATTACGCTCCGGGTTTAACGGACTACGTCAGTTATAAATGTTAAATTCATGACAAAGCTGATTTCACCAACAAAGTTAAACCTCAAATAGTCTTAAATTTACTTTTAAACTATCCAAACCAATACATACCTCTAACAACTCCACTACCATCGCTGACCTCCGCGTGCTGCCGGTCAGTATGTCCAGGATACCGACCAGCAGTATACGAAAACGCGTACGGCCTCGGGGGTGGTGGTAGCGTTGTCGTCTCTTCTATGATGTGGGATACATCGCAGCTGGTGAGAGCCACGCAAGCCGTGAGTACCAGTATATTTAGTAGCATCTGGAAATTATAAAGGTTCATAAGAAAATAAATAAATATTTCAGGACAATTTTCACGGCACGATCTGATCCTAAGCTTTCTCTTGTGTTAAGGAAACCAGGTGGCTGATAAATATACATATATGTATAATTTGAAATAAATAGTTATATAGATAATTAACCCCCAGACACAGAGCAAACATCTATGTTCATCACACAAATATTTTCCCCGGGTGGGAATCGAACCCACGAGCTCCGGCTTGGAAGGCATGCCAACAAGGCAAGGTAAGCCTCATCGGGAGCATGTAAATGGGAATTTAAAAACCCCTGCCGTGCGTAAATGGAAAAAAAAATATTTGTAAGTAATATCCAAGTCATGCTTTCTATGACGATACGAATAAAATAAAAATAAAATATAACTTTATTAATTGTCTCTAATAACTTGACGATAGATGTCGTGCTCGCGCTTCAGCTTCTTAAAATTAGAGTATTTTGGAAATTTATTGATTTCAGCACCTGAAGTTGATACAGCTTTATGAGAATGTAGGTATATTAAGCTAAAATTTAGCATGGGTAATCTAAATAATCTTTTCGGTATTTCTTTTTTAGCTTGGGTTTAGCCAGTTTAGCTTTGTAAACTTCAAAGTGAAATTAGCAGTAGCAGATTGCATATTATTCAAAAGTTCATTCCATCTCCTCTCTGTACTCTATGCACTAAAAAATTACCTAATCTGTGTAACAAAAATATTATTTATCTGTGCTCAAATCCGTTTAACACATGATGAGGCGCATGTCTAAATTACGCATCAGGAATGTGATTGGAACAGGTTGATACGACCTTTGGGTTGCGTCAGCGTTCCGGTTGTTACTGAGCCACTAAATCTTCTTATATATAAAAATGAATCGCAAAATGTGTTGGTAAGCGCATAACTCGAGAACGGCTGAACCGATTTCGATAATTCTTTTTTTATTATATTCCTTGAAGTACGAGGATGGTTTTTATGTATAGAAAACGTAAACATGTACCACGGGCGAAGCCGGGACGGACCGCTAGTAACAAATAAATTTATATTATCATTAAAAAATGTGTATCAAACTTGGACCTTATTAATTTATAATAGGAACTAATAATATCCTAATATTTTGAGATGCAGCGTTTGTTGGAAAACGCTGACGTCGCGTCAACTTAAAATTTTTATCTACCAATAGTTGAATACTTCTTCATATTATTAGAAATTTATTTTTGAGTATCACTTTTTTAAAAATTTATATTTTTAAAAAAGTAAAGATTAAAGTAAACATTTTCGATGTTATTAATTGATCTTGAATTGATATTGTTAAAACGACATTAAGGTGATGAATTAATTTTTCTAACATTTACGGCCCTTTTTAAACCTTCGTAATTTTTATATTATTAAGGTGATGAATTAATTTTTCTAACATTTACGGCCCTTTTTAAACCTTCGTAATTTTTATATTATTAAAGTTGTCGTGATGAAAATTCTTGACAAGAAAGTTCAATAGTAACACAATACGTCTACCGTTTTAGAAACATGATTCCATGATATTTTCTCGATAGAAAAAAAATACAAAGTTCTCATTGTTATTTTTTTTTAATCTCTGGCATCTTCAAAATATCAAACATAAAGTTACGACTTTTTGGATATTAACTATAAAATATACAACCTATACGTCTACCGATTTAGAATTTTGAAATATGCGATAGTTTTGAAATAAACAAGAAATACTTGAAATTAGCGCGCGACCAGCCAATATAGCGAGATCCGCCCTGTATCTTCCTACCCCGATCGCTGCACGAGTCATTCCCGCTACGGCCGTCAC
>CAJQZN010035887.1:14667-30736 GCA_907164685.1 Colias eurytheme | reverse complement strand
CTCAGACTTACCCGATATGCACAGAAAATTTCATGAGAATCGGTCCACCCGTTTCGGAGGAGTATGCAGACTAACATTGTGACACGAGAATTTTATATATATAGAAGATTTTCCAAAAAGTTGGCTCAATAATTAGTAAATTATTAAACTAATCTATTAATTTTATCAAACTTTTTATTACTAGTCAAACCTTTAAATAAAAATTTACTTATCATAATCTTCTTATATATAAAAATGAATCGCAAAATGTGTTGGTAAGCGCATAGCTCGAGAACGGGTGGACCGATTTCGATAATTCTTTTTTTATTATATTCCTTGAAGTACGAGGATGGTTTTTATGTAGAGAAAACGTAAACATATACCACGGGCGAAGCCGGGGCGGACCGCTAGTCTTATATATAAAAATGAATCGCAAAATGTGTTGGTAAGCGCATAACTCGAGAACGGCTGAACCGATTTCGATAATTCTTTTTTTATTATATTCCTTGAAGTACGAGAATGGTTCTAATGTAGAGAAAACGTAAATATGTACCACGGGCGAAGCCGGGGCGGACCGCTAGTAATATATAGATGTGGTTCCATAATTCTATCTTAATCTAGAACTTAAAATTGTGGTGCAGGAATACATAATGTAAAAAACTAAAATACTAACTTTAAGTCTCTAATTCTTATCTTCAATTTGCATGGCGTACGTTTGTCAACAACTCAATCTACGAGGAAATTGTACTTGAAAGTAATCAGAAGCTCTACCTAGTGCAAGTTCTCTTAAAAGTTGTTCAATGTTCCCAAGATTCGACATTCATAAAAGGAATTATTTTTATGTCCTTAATTTAAATACTTTTTAGATCATAAATTGTTTCTGGATAAGATAGCTAAAGGATTCTAGAGCCATTTTCATCATTGTAGAGTCTTAGAACATTAAAAATACATAATATTATATTGTCTTAAAAAAAGACGTGTGGCACTCGGGGACTGCCGCGGTAAAGCTATTGCATGCTACGCCTTCAAGCCACACCTCCGCGCTCGTCGGAGTGGGGAGCGTGAGGTTTTTCGTTACGCAATTTCTGGATTTGGTCCCCGCGCTCAAGGCCCGCGATAGAAGCTATGCAATAGCTTAAAATAACCTTAATGATGTTTTTACTGATATTAAAATTGTTAGCTAGATTTCTTCTCAACACTACGACCGTTGTGACGTGAAAGACAAACAAACATTCAAACGCACTTTTAAATCTAGGTGTTAAGCTCTAGAAAGGCTGAACCGATTCGGCTAATTATTTTTAAACGGTTTTGTTAACGCAAAATAAAGGTTCTTATGGAGTGAAAACACGGAAAAAGGGCAGAACAACATCTTCTGAGCAGTTAGGTTATAATAATACACTTAGTAACTAAGATTATAATCATAGGATATAATATACTTTGAATTTTTAAGTGCGTAGTCGGCTGTTATCTACAAAAATTAACAATAATCCACGAACTTACGATTTAAATGCTCACGATTATAATAAAATAAACCACGTCATTAAATACGTTTTCCATCATAAAATAATATTAATTTCCATAGTGTTCGCGATAGTTCATTGAAGTGGATACAACAGTGAGGTTTGTAATTGCTTTTTACAAGTTAGTTTCGTATAATAATTAAAAATATAGTTTGAATTCATCCCTCAACCCGCACTTGGCCAGCGTGGTGGATTATGGCCGGTACCCTCATAGGAGGCCCGTGTCCCAGCAGTGGGAATGTACAGTAAGATGACCACGGCGCAGAAGGCATATTTTAGGTCCTTATGGAGATGCGAGATGAGGCGCGGGCGGATTTAATTTTAAATAAATAAAAAATAAATTATTTAACCAACATTAAAATATTATTTTTTCTTAAGTCTTTTCTTCATGAGTGAACGTGCGCAGACGGCCGCCATGTGTGGTCAGCTTTCGTGAATCGTACTGTATATGGGCTGACGATGATGATGATAATTTGAATTAAATCTGTTCGTTTTAATGGTGCTTAAAATAGATTCTAAAGGTATCAGTTACATACTTGAAACATAAATGTGAATCTAATATAATAGTGCTAAAAAGAAAATAGAATAAATAAAAGGGAAACATAAAATTTTCTAGTTAAAAAGAACTGAGAATAGCGCTGCATAATGTGACATTAGAATTAAATTTTAATTAAATTTAAATTAATTCAAATCCATCGAATTGAGCCATCTTAATAATGGTAATTAAAAGTAATTATTTATAATTACCTTAATTACATTATCTTAAACAATCGAAGCACACGTGCAATGCAACATTGTTTTATTTTGTATTGTTATTGTAGAAAATCTCATAGGATTAGCATATCATAAAGAGAGTTAAGAATACTAGCTGTGCCGCGCGGTTTCATCCGCGAAGTCAAGATAAACTCGCATTATATACGATCCCATGGTATTTCCGGGTTAAACCTATCCAATCAGTCCTTTCTCAGATCTCAAACTATACTTATATTAAATTTCATCCAAATCGGTTCAGTTGTTCAGGTGTGAAGAAGAGACTGACATACAGAGTTACTTTCGCATTTATTTGTTAGGATTAGGGCCAGAGATATAGATTAGGGCGGTATCGGTCACATTTTTGTGACCATTTTGAATGTGTAAATTTTCAATTTTCTGATAAAAAATCTTACAAAACTGTAACAAAATAACTTCAAATCGCATTCAATTACTACTTAATAACACTTTACATTCGTTTTAATTGATTAATATTTATAACTAGCGGTCCGCCCCGGCTTCGCCCGTGGTACTTACATATTTACGTTTTCTTTACGTTTTCATAAGAACCATCCTCGTACTTCAAGGAATATAATAAAAAAAGAATTATCGAAATCGGTTCAGCCGTTCTCAAGTTATGTGCTTACCAGCACATTTTGGGATTCATTTTTATATTATATAGAAATTAACGATTATGAAATCAATAATTCCTTACAGATGGCCATTAAACCACTTATATTCCTACTTCTTTTCTGCATCACTGTACCATTGAATGATGCGTTACGATTTCTTGTATTTGTGCCTGTTTATACCAAGAGTCATAGCATTTTGGGACACGCTGTAGTAGACCATCTTCTGGATGCTGGGCATGAGGTAAGCTGTTATTGCCTTTTTTGACTTTTTTGTAATGTGATAAGAAGCTAAAATACTTAGTTTCGATACCTAAAATGTCTATAAATAATGATAATAAAACAAGAATAGAGGCATTAAAGAAAATAGACAAAGTATGCACTAAAGTAACTTGAAATAATTGATATCTATTGTTGGTTTTATGGCCAAAATTTAATTATTTTTATTTTCAAATGCTTTATAAATATAAATTTACAAAGAATAGAACAGAAAATTCTATCACTGTGACCCGCAAATGGCTGAGTTGGTCAGGAATCCGCCCCAGAATGGCGCGAAAGGATGCGGGTTCGAGTCCCGCCTCGTGATCGAATTTTTTCTATTCTTTATAAATTTATATTAAAGTAACTTCTTAAATAACTAGCTTTAACAGATTGATTATATTAATTGACTCTACATTATAAATCTGTTCCGCAATTTTTGATATTTGGACCTTGTAAATAAATATTACAGGTTGTTCACATAACTTCACATCCGAAGAAAAAAATTGTACCAAAATTGCAAGAAATCGATGTTCTCGACATCTCTATGAGGATAATGAATCAGTATCGTACACGTATGTATATCGTCTTAGGCCATTCTCCCATTGCGATACGCACAGGCGATTCAAGTATCCTGCAAGTCTCGGAGACTAGTCGCCGCGGAATATCTCACATACATTGTACCGGTAGCGTCGTGTGCGAGTCTACATACAAATGTATGTGAGATACTCCGCGGCGACTAGTCTCCGATACTTGCAGGATACTTGAATCGCCTGCGCGTATCGTAATGGGAGAATGGCCTTATATTTTAAAAATGGAACATTATACAATAATAAAGCTATAAGTTATTCAATTGACAGATTCAATTAATTGCAAAAGATTTATTTTATTATTTTTGTGTTTACGACACTTCGCTCCTCCGAAACAGCTGAACCTATTTTGATGAAATTGTTTGAGGCAATCCGGGTGCATTCGAGAATTGTTTAGATATACAATTTGAAAGCCAGCAAACCCACGATCCACGGGCAAAACAGAGAAAAAATTTAAGTTAGTGAAATTAATAAACATTTAAATAAATTTTAATGTCCAAAATGTTTAAATTAATACGAATGTATCTATATTTTAGCGGATGCTCTAAAGATCACAAATATAGCGAACAAGGGAGCTGCTCCTTTATTCTTTATAACTGTAGTTCACGAGATGCACAAGCAAATGTTTGAAGATCCAGAAATCAGACAGTTCTTCAACGATCCTGAACAGAAATTTGACGCAGTTATTGTAGAATGGCTTTTTTCTCATTTTGTTGCTGGGTAAGGAGTTGACATAGCTTTACGTAGCTACTACTAAGAAATCTGTGATTTTATTAAAAAAGGAACAAACAGTCATCTTAATAGTGATACAAATAATATCTGTATGTACTTTATAGAATATTTAACTATGCATTTAATCATGTGATGATGTGCAAAGTGCTGTGCATGAGCCCATGAAGGTTTCTAAGTTGGTACGAGCAATCTTCAACTGTATACTACAGACGAAGCAGGGGTGCACAGCTTCAAGTCTAGTCTTTTATAAAACCTAGGTTTATGATTGTAAAAACGAACGTCTATCTCTTACGGCATTATAAGTCAGTTAGTTGGCACTATAAGAGAGTCAAAAGGTACTTTTTTCAGTAATAAAACAAAGTACAATTGATAGTTTTCTTCTTTTCCTGAACTTACAGGATCGCACCACTATTCAAATGTCCTCTAATATGGTTAGTTACAACGCAGGCGCACTGGCAAGTCCTGGACGTGGTTGACGAGATATCCAACCCAGCGTTCAGTGCTGATATATTCTCTATAAACATACCGCCTTTCACCACGTGGCAGAGATTTGAAGAATTGTGGGCTCTTGTTAAACGGTCAATTGAATTCAGGTAATGGTTTTTTTGTTAGCTGCATTATAAGATACTTGTTAAAACGTCTTAATAAATTAATAAAAATCGATAGATATTTCTATATGTAAAAGTAGTCACACGTAAGAATATTATTTTCATGGTTTTGCTTTTGATGGTATCTGAGATCTGTATAAAAATTATATCCCCACCCCTTCTAGTACGTACAGTTATATTATATATACATTAATTAATTGAAACTCTATTTGCCTTTTGTCTTTATGTTACGTGACCCCAGAAAGAAACAAATATAGTGATTCCAAGTAGAAAGATTTATGCAAAAGATACTAATTCTCTGACATAATTATAGATATTTCATCACACCAGCGGAAAGAAGAATTTACGATTCATCATTAAGGAAAATAGCACAAAGACGAGGAGTGGTTTTGCCTCCTTATGAAGAGGCAATTTACAATGGATCTTTGTTACTAATAAACTCCCATCCATCTATTGGCCAACCATACAGACTGCCCCAGAATGCCAAATATGTAGCTGGATTCCATATAGATGCAAAAGTGAAGCCACTGCCAAAGGTAAATAGTAAAATTTTATTTCGTATATTATATTTGTAATAATGACTTAATAAACAGTGATACGACGAAATGATTCAAGAAGTAGTTAGTTTTCAAAAAACTTACTAACGGTATTCGGAAAGAGAAAATCGGCGAAAAACTATCTCTGACTAACTAGTGACTTTCTTGTTAGCAGAAGTTGAAAGCAGTTGGTCAAACGTATTTTAATCCTTTTTCTGAAATATTGAGGAGCCTTCACTCATAACCATAAGATATTTTTGATACTTAACACTAATTTTCTTATATATAAAAATGAATCGCAAAATGTGTTGGTAAGCGCATAACTCGAGAACGGCTGAACCGATTTCGATAATTCTTTTTTTATTATATTCCTTGAAGTACGAGGATGGTTTTTATGTAGAGAAAACGTAAATATGTACCACGGGCGAAGCCGGGGCGGACCGCTAGTAATAAATATTCCTGTTTTAATATTACCGAAGAAATAAATATTAAATATCCAAGAGGTTAATTTTAATAATAATTTTATTCTTACAGGACCTCCAACATTTAATGGACACCACTAAACATGGTGCCATCTACTTCAGTATGGGTTCACATACAGCAAGTGAAAATATGAGTGATCACATGAAAAGTTCACTTTTAATCATGTTTTCGAAATTACGAGAAACTGTTATTTGGAAATTTGAAGGCGAGATGCAAAATGTACCAGAAAATGTTCATTTGGTGAAATGGGCACCTCAGCAAAGTATTTTAGGTAAGAGTGTCAACTATTTAGTTCGTTCTATAAAGTAGCATAATTACTAAACTGTTTAAGAAGATCTCATAAAAAATAACCTACGAGTAATATGTACATTGTACCTAGGGCCACCCCGGTGGACTTGTGATGAAATTGTATAAAAATTTGTCACATCAACATAACGCATTTACTACTCTTAAATAATACGAAGATTTACGTCCAAGGCACAGAATACATAATAGTAGCTAAACGCTATCCAAGGTTGTGATCGAGATAAACAATTAATATCTGTCAATGTTGCATTATCACATATTTTTTACTTAACGTGTCATAAAAAGTATCAAAATCGCTAAAAAAAATAATATGTACTTAGTATTATTATTTATATGACACAATCTTTCACATAGTCTTATTTTGTCTTATGTAAATTATATTACAATGTCTCATGCATACAATAATAAGTTCTCTTCCTTTAATGTAAAATGTGGAAATACTGCTGCTACTTACTGCTGCTTACTGCTAAAATGAATGTTTCATCCTTTCAGCACATCCTAACCTAAAACTCTTCATAACTCATGGTGGCCAACTTTCTACAACTGAAGCTATACATTTTGGGATACCAGTAATAGGTATACCTACTATGGGAGATCAGCACATTAACATGAAAACTGTTGTACAAAAGGGCTTCGGTATTACTGTTAATCTGGCTGAAAATATGGCAGCTGATTTATACAAAGCAATCAAGGAAGTGTCAGCTAATCCTACGTAAGTTAATTTAATTTTTTGTAGAACGTATACGTTATTAAGGCAAATGTTTGGATAATTAACGAAGGCTTACTTTTTTAATAACTTGCTTTCCAGAAATATTATCAATACTGTTTTTCTTACTTACAGTTATAAAAGAAAAGCAGAAGAACTTTCCAGAATTTACCACGATCGTCCGTTAAGTCCAAAAAGCGAACTGCTCTTCTGGATTGAACATGTTGTCAAAACTAAAGGTGCATTGCATCTGCGATCTCCAGCTTTACAAATTCCTATGTATAAGAAACTGTATATTGACCTTCTGGTGTTTTTATTGATAGTAATGTATCTATTATTTAGGAAAACAAGAAGTATAGTTTGTAAGCAAAATAAAGTAATCAGGAAAAAAGTGAAGAAAAATTAAATATTACATGATTTTGTTTGTGATGGTTTTTCAGTGTGCAAATATGAGAAATAGAATAATTACTTTATATGAATTAAAATGTTTTGGTAGTTGTTTGCCATTTTATTTTAGACGTCATCGGGTTTTTGTATATGAAATAAAATATAACACATCATTAAATTAACTTATATCCACAAAATAACTTAGCCTATATTTACAAAATTAAACAATATTCCTTAACACACTAAGCAGGAACAGCTCTTTCTAAATGATATGCGTCTATCAACAAGGATTGCAAGCTTAAGTTGGTTAAGATCCATTCACCATGAGGATATACTCTGCTACTAAAAACTACTTCGCCTTCGCCACAGAATAATTCTAAGCTACTGGCATCTAAGAAAATCCTCCAGCTATGAGATTTTGTAGGAACCCACTCTACTTGTCGTATATCACCAGATCCTCTATCGACGATTACTTTACCAGCCTCGCGGTTCCATCTCAACCAAACCTTACTACCACCCATAGAACCTTCTAGCAGAAGTTCAATATCTTCAGTTAAATCACCTTCTATAATTAGTTCTGATGCCTTAGGTAAGTTTATTATTTCATCCGGCAACAAAGATCCGTGGAGAATAGAGTTATGTCTTAAGGTGACCATTTCATTTACTGGTTTCATAATAATTCGATTGCCAGATAATTTTAATTCTCTTACTATAGTTAGCGCTCCAGCCCATCCGTCAACATCCTCTGGATGAGGCACTTTCCACATACTAAACCATCCAACTACGTAACGTTTCCCATTATGTTCCATTGTTTGTGTAGCGTAAAAGTCATGGCCAAAATCAAGTTCTTGAAATTCTACTTCTGGGATAAATTCGTACGTTTCATAATTAAAACTACCTATGATGTAACCTGTTTGGTATGTATTTTTATATCGATCACCTTTAGGTTCCAAGCCTTGCGGTGACATCAACAAAACATATTTGCCATCGAGTTCAAAGAAATCCGGGCATTCCCACATGTAACCCATCTCTCCGTTTGATTCTCCAATGACAGATAAATATTCCCAATTTTTGAGATCCTTCGACGAATATAAAACTACTTTACCTCTTTCATCGTGTGTTTTGGTTCCAAGAACAAGGTACCATTTATCACCATATTTCCAGACTTTTGGGTCACGAAAATCTGCTGAATCGCTTGATGGCAAAACGGGATT
This sequence comes from Colias eurytheme, assembly GCA_907164685.1. Taxonomy (NCBI): domain Eukaryota; kingdom Metazoa; phylum Arthropoda; class Insecta; order Lepidoptera; family Pieridae; genus Colias; species Colias eurytheme. The sequence continues at coordinate 22,038 of CAJQZN010035887.1, read as the reverse complement.
GCCTTTATATTTGTGAAAGTTGATACCATCGTCACTAAATGCGAGATACTGGCTCTCTTTGTAGTAAGGTTCTTCATCGATCACTTCACGTCCTGTATAAATAAGTGTAAATGTATCGTCATCTACAACAGCGCTGCCAGAAAAACACATTTCTTCTTCAGGAATCAATGCAGTAGGCAGTTGCTTCCAGTGAACAAGATCAGGACTGGATACATGGCCCCAATGCATAGGACCCCAGATACTATCATATGGATAGAATTGATAGAAGAGATGAAATTCTCCATTGTAATATGAGAATCCGTTGGGATCGTTCATCCAGCCAACTGGCGGTGTGACATGATAATGTAACCGATATCGAGGATTTATTTCACTTTTCTTACTTTCTATATATTGCTCCAACTCAACTTTAGAACTATCATCTTGTTTTATTGACCCCGAATATACTGTTGCGAGGAAACAGATTAAAACTATAACATTTTTTATGTACGCCATTTTTACTTTGAATGGCTGTTAGCGAATATGACCCTTATTTATATAATTTTGGAAATTCAGTGATAAATATTATCTCAAGTGTTTTATTTTGCACTTGTTATGTAAAATGTCTCCTGTACAGTATTATCAGACAGAAATTGATAAGTTTTTTCATACATGTAAATTCCTTATCATTTGTTTTGATCCTTAATAGGCTGATGGTGGTATTGTGTTTTTTTTGGTTGTTTCAAATTAATTTTATATAATGCGTTTTCTGTGCGTTTTCTATTTGGTGATAAATTTGGTGTGTAGTAATTATTGTTAATGTAGGTATTATACATATTTTAAGAACTTAATCTGCTTGAGGCAAAAACAACTATTAATCCTTTATTTTTGCCTTTTTTAATTATTTTTTTTATTTTAAGTTAATTGAAAAAGGAAAGCCACATTTTCGTAATGTACATTTTCGTGGATGACAATATTTGCCAAAGAGAATTTCCATTATTAATATCTGCAATTTTAAAAATGTTGGAATTTATATTAAAGAGGCTCTAAAATACTATTCATTGATTTGTCAAAAATATCTACCCATACACACAGATTTCGTATGAGTCCTAATTTTTTACCATATTTATATTATTATCTTTCGCCTTTTTTATTCATGTGTCTCGTCATTTTGATTGGTCTTGTGTAATATATTCAAAACTGGATAAATAAACTAGAGTCATTTTTACTTTTCAATAGACATTTCGATCCAATATGACTAATTTTTTTTCCAAAAAAAATACGTGCCTTTTATAATATTTGATAAGATACGATTATTTTTATTAAACATCCTCATATGTATTAACATAATATTTTTTTTAATATGAGTAGGTACTTACCTTATTTATTTATCCTATACACTTGTTTGTTACGCTAAACACATGCAATCTTTAATCAAGATTATTAACAACATAATCTTAACTCTTTTCTATCTTATCAGGTGAGGATTCTAACTGAGGGGTAAAAATTTTCGATAAGAAATAAAAGACAAGGGGCTTGACAAATATTGATAATCTTGATGATGATTTTCCGTACGTGATTCAGAACATCTGATTGATAAATAAATTAGATCTAACTAGCTTCCTGCCCGTGGCTTCGCCTGCTTTGTCTAAAAACTAATAAATTATAGATCTAACTACATAATATACCGAAGAACTGTCCAGTGGTTCTTACGTGACAACCCTCCATGGATTTTCATCTTCTTATATTCCTTAACGCTGTAATAAGCCCTCTGAACTAATACATTTTTTTAATTAAGTAATTAAAAAAGCAAGAAAAAATATACATAAATAACTATTTCAACATTTGTAATATCTACATCAAGTTATCTACCATTATATTTTATAGATCAAAGATCCAGACGAGTAGGTGAATGATAATAAAAAAGTCAAAGCAAGGTTACGATTATTTACGTTACGTAACATTATTTTAATTCAATTAGGTACTTACACTGAAGACTACTGATTATTTAATGTATCTATACTAATATTATAAAGCTGAAGAGTTTGTTTGTTTGAACGCGCTAATCTCGGGAACCACTGATCCGATTTGAAAAATTATTTCGGTGTTAGATAGCCTATTTATCGAGGAAGGCTATAGGCTATATATATAATCACGCTACGACCAATAGGAGTGGCGCCACGGGGGTGAAACCGCGGGGAGCAGCTAGTATTGTATAATAATTATGTCGCAGGTAAATTGTTATATTTCGCCGTTTAGAAACGGCGTCGGTCACTTTACAAACGGTCGGCATTTTGTTATATGTCGAGAATTTGTAAACATATTTTTTTGGTTTGTATAAGGATGAGGGTTCTTGTATTTAAAACTACCTATTTCTGTGTTGTTTTAAAAACAAGAACCTAACTGTTTGTAAACGGCGAAATATTACAATTTGCCTGCGACATATACATATTACATAATATAATATTTAGTTGTACATTTTTTTTAGTTAGATTAATTTCAATGGAACAAATAATTTGGTGTAATGTTACTAAAAGGAAAATCTATATATTACTAGCTTCTGCCCGCGGCTTCGCCCGCGTGGTGTTTTGATAAAAGGTAGCCTATGTTCTTTCTCAGGGTCTAAAGATTGTCTGTGCCAAATTTCATCAAAATCGATCCAGAGGTTTAAGCGGGAAAGCGTAACAGACAGACAGAGTTACTTTCGCATATTAGTAGATAGGGATTATCAATACGTACCCTTAAAAAGAAGATTTTGCTAACAGTTATGATAATTATTTTCATTAATAGAATGAAATTCTTACTCTACAATGTACTAGATACTATTTTTGCATTAGACTCACTGATAACGTTAATTATTCAAAAATATATAATTCTTATCATTATGTAGTACATGTCCTTTACATGTCATTATCAAGTTGAACCTATAATAACCAATTTATCTCGTTCAAAAGAACATTACAATATGTCACATCATACATAAAATAGTCATATATATGTAAATGTTTTTGTTTCATTGTAATGGCCGTATTGGCCATAATGTACCTACAGGTACATGTAATTTCAAACATATTGACAATAACCTTACATCACAGAATACATAATAGTAGTATATGTACCTAAATCCTACTAAAACAACAAATGCCAAAGATCAACATTGCCAAAAAGAGCATTCACCTTAGCAAGTTAAAAATAGATAGCCTGCGAATTCATTTAGAATTTTATAGCATAAACAAGCAAATTAATATTAAAAAATTTTAGACCTTATCGAAAATGACTACATACGTTTATAATCGATTCGAATCGCCTTAATGCAATCGCATAGTCCATATTTCAATAACATTAATAATACTTATCTTTAATCTTTAATCTAAATCTTATCTAATAATGTTAATAAAAGTGTAGGTTATGGTTTTAACCGACTTCAAAAAATGGAAGAGGTTCCCAATTCAGCCGGTATTTTTTTTTCAATAAAAAAATTGGTAGGTGCAACTTTATATGGAAATTCAATATAGGCAATTAATTAATATTAAAACTTATAATTTTTCGATAGATTATTATTAGAACACTAGAGGTCCGCCCCGGCTTCGCCCGTGGTACATATTTCGCAATAAAAGGTAGCCTATGTCCTTTCTCGGGTATCAAAATATCTCCATACCAAATTTCATGCAAATTGGTTCAGTAGTTTAGGCGTGATTGAGTAACAGACAGACAGTGTTACTTTCGCATTTATAATATTAGTATGGATTAGCAAAAAACTACTGTAGGTAGGTACTAATGTAAAAAGTAGGACAACAAGAAAAGAAAGTCCTCATAAGTCATAATATTGTTTCAGTTGGTGAAAAATATTGTCTTCATTAAAATTTGAAATATTACGTGATCATCATTATACACAATTAATATTGACACAGTATTTTAATAATAATAGAAACAGCACGTGTAAATTTTTCCATTCATAAAATATATCAAAAATTTTCCTCATTTGAAATATTATATTGATTATTTTTCCGACCCAAATATCGACCAATAGAATTGCACCATTCGACGTCACGTGGTACAACCTACATGGTATTTATACTGATAATTTTTTGAAAATTTTCTCTGGTCGTTGACGTCAAACTGACAGGTTCAATTCAATTGTGAAATTATTGGCCGACATTTGGGACGGAAAAATAATCTCCCGAATACCACACGAGCTTCGAAATTACCTGGCATTTCCCTCAAGGTTCCCTGCAAACAAATAAAGTCGTCAAGTTTTTCAGGAAAAACCTTTAACCTTGACTAAAAACTTGACTCCTTCATTTGTTTGCAACGAACCTATCGGAAAATACCCGATAATTTTGAAGCTCTAAGTGAAAATTTTACCACGAAATATTTCTAGGTCAAAAATTTATATGGCTTTTTCGTTGTGTGAACTATTTGAAATAAAAAAAATGTTGTGTGGTTTTATGAAACCACGGTAAAAGTGAAACTGTTCGAACGGATCCGAACATTGCTTTGTGTAGCGCATGTCGCGTGACGGTCGGCTGCCGAGTAGGTATACCTACTCGGCAGCCGCGATACACGCGACATGCGCTACACAGACCAAAAAGTTTGAGACGATGTAATAAAAGTTTCACTTTAAAAAATATTTGTAAGGGTGCTTGTCCACTATATTACTTCAAACGCTAAACGCTTCTAACTTCAAACTCAATGAAGCAATATGATTGGTTTTACACACATTTCTCGCTTCACATCCTCGCACATTATTGGTGGAAGTCACAGATCAACTGCACTTAATAATCGCCATAGAGTATATCGCCCACACACATATCGAGTTCGAGTGCTGTTTATTAATCAATATACTAAAACCTTCCTCTTGAATCTCTTTATCTATTAAAAAAAAGACGGGTTGCACTCCGGGAGTGCCGGCAGAAGTGAAAACTTGATTATTAACGTTGAGCATGTTTGATATTTTGGAATGGTATCCGTCTTACGCTTTTTCGATCAGGTCACTTGTCCTGACGCGAGTTTAAGATTTTATACCCATTACAGAAAAAGTCCTCAACGCCGCTAAAGAAGTTTTCACTTCAAAAACCGCATCAAAATCCGTTGCGTAGTTAAAGATTTAGGCATACAAATGGACATAGGGCCAGAGAAAGGGACTTTGTTTTATACTATGTAGGGAAGCTGAACTCATCTGATAACGCAACCTCAATTTATTTTTATAGTATAGCGCAGCACCTCATGTTTTTACATAAGAGCATACTCAAATTTGAGATCTGTTTATTAATACGAGGCTTGGGATGGGATGATATATAGCCCATAGATTTCCTCAATAAATGTACTATCTAACAGTGAAATAATTTTTCAAATCGCACCCCGAGTCCTGATATTAGCGCGTTCAAACAAACAAACCTTTCAACTTTATTATATTAGTATCATAAATTCAAGTATGACGTCAAAATTCCCCAGAAATCGTGTAATGAATATTTAAATCATTTCAAGGTCTAACAACTTATTTGTTTTGATTTATTGATGCAAAAAAACATCAAACTTCACTACAAAATAAAAACAAATTTTAGTTGAATTGTTGGTAAGCTAAAATTTTCTCAACAATAAATGTTTCAAAGTCAAACTCAAACATTTATTTATTCAATTTAAATTAAACTAGCGGTCCGCCCCGGCTTCGCCCGTGGTACATGTTTACGTTTTCTCTACATAAGAACCATCCTCGTACTTCCAGGAATATAATAAAAAAAGAATTATCGAAATCAGTTCAGCCGTTCTCCAGTTATGCGCTTACCGTTACCATTTTGCGATTCATTTTTATATATAAGAAGATTAAATTAGACTTCATCTAGAAAAACTTTTGAAACGTCATTACGTGGCTATTACATATTTTTAACATTTACCACCAATTCGGAAAGCAGTATCTACGGAGAAGAACCGGTAAGAAACTCCATAGTTGCTCTTTTTTATCATGTCAGTTTTACAATTTAATTTTACAAAATACATAATAATATGTATTATGTTTCTTCGGTATATTGACTTTACTGACTTTCAGAGTCAAGTTCGTAACTTCTTGATAAGGAAATCTCTTCAGTAAGTTGTTTCTTTCTGTCCTGTGTAGTAGTGTTAATATGTTGTTACTAGTTTTATTCGCTTTTCTTGGTGTCAGTGATGGTTATAATATTTTATTATTTTTCCCTATTCCGGGGAAAAGTCATTCGATTTTGGGAGAGGCGTATGTGCGTCATTTGACAAACGCTGGCCATAATGTATGTATTTTTTTGTTAAATTATTAATTTTATTTATTTATTAATTTTAAATTAATTTATATTAAGAACTATAAGTAAATATGTATGTTTTTTTTGGATCTATTACCGATTCATCCGCAAAACTCATCCGAATTATTTTAGTTCCCGATTCATCCGAAAAAATATTCCCGATTCATCCGAAATCCAAATTATAATTATATAATTACCAATTCATCCGAAAAAATATTCCCTTTTCATCCGGCATGAAAATATCCTTAAATAAGACAAGAAAAAGTATAGATAGCAGAAAAAATATTTTAAAATATATTAACTCATATTTTTAATATACTGTTAGACGTAACATTTGATTTAATATTTTTGTGGATGAATAGTTGTCAATATAGCTGCCACTGTCACCTGTCAGAACATGCTTAGCTGTCGAATACTATAAATTGCCGCTTTCCTTTGACTCGTGGCGCATTCGTACGAATCGTGCCTAGGGGCTCGGACGCTGTTTATACGACGTTCGACCCAACTACCTTCACTTTGCTAATAGTCGTTGACTAGCTGCGATTTGTTAATCAATTAGGTAGCTGTGTAGAATCGCAGTACATTTTTATTGCATTCAAACTAATATTTAAACCGGCCTCCCTTGTTATTTCTTACATCAGAATTGGGATAGAATTCAAGCCCACTATTTTTAAATGTGTTTAAGTTTACGTAGTTTTGTAACTGGCATTTGTGTTTTTTTATTTCGTGCGTTGTGTAAAGTAAAAGTTTGTTACGTGGATTATTGTAACGGGAATGTAGTCCATCGAAGAATTTGTGTGTGCTATCTGGGCTGCGGTCCAGTGTTTGTAATAAAAACCTCTCAGTTCACAGGTAAATTAGATTGAGGGATGCGAGGGCCCTACGAAGTAGTGAACATCCTGCCTAGTGATCGATACGAGTTGAAACTTGTTGTGGTGACTACGGAAAGAAGACTCAAGCCGCGGCACAGCATAATATGGTGCCCTGGCGTGGCGAGTGGTGTCCTGAAGCATGTGCCGAGTTTTTTTGACGATGAATGTTATTGGCTCGTAGTGATTCAAATCGCTAGTCGAACCCTGGCGTTGAGGTATTGTCTAGTCGCTGACGTATCGTAGTGATGTATTTC